>JAOWBL010000003.1:437164-450157 GCA_028564865.1 Zenarchopterus dispar
CACACACACACACACACACACTCCAGTGTGTATTTGCTACCTGTACATATGAATTATCCAAACAATGTGTCATAACCCCACTTTAACTTCCATGTCTGAGTTTTTTTTTCTTTTTCCAAACATTATCAATAGTTTTATGTGGACCTTGACTTTAAATGTCTGCAGACTTACTACTTTTATTTATTAGCAGGATTAACACTACCTTCATATTATTTTTATACGTTTTTTAAAATTTTATTTAAATGTTTCTTTCATTTTCCTTTCTTTTTTTAAGTATTTGATATATATTTCATCACACTGGGAGTGCTAGGATGTAATTGGTTTTGATGTCAGACTGCTCATATTTTTTTTAACTATTTTTTTTATTTCCATTTATTGCAGTCCCTTTGACCACCAAGAGACAAATGCTTAATTTCATTCTTTCCACATTTTACATGACAAAGTAACATTAATGGGTCACTAACCCTGACTGGGGCCTCGCGTTAACTCACGTTTGTGAGACTGGCAGACCACAGCTATATTGTCTTAATTCTGCTTCTGGGTATATTACAGTCAGAGCGCCTTTGTTCTTTGTCATTAGAGCCTGTCAGTCACACATGCATGTAAGTCTTAAACAGGATGATGCACCATAGATCATGATATGTAAGAGGCAGTCTGTGGTTCTCTGATGTCAAAGAGAGATAGTGTAAAAATCAATAAGACAGAATTTGCATGAATGAAATTGTGCCACAGACATAGTGACATTGGTAAGTAAATCTGCAGCTTCTCCTCCTTTTGAATTCCCATCTTCATTTGAGATTTTATAGTCCTAGTAAGGTTCTTAACCCAACAGGGTTAAAGACCTCCCAGCTTCTGATCATGCTGCTGTTAATGATCAAAAACTTCACAGGGAGCCTTTTGAGCTTTTGTGTTGTTTACAGTCCTGTACAATGTCTCAGTGGGCTCACTGCTCACTGCTTCAGCTTTTCTAAGACTCAAGGAAAATCAAAGTGGTTGATTTTTCTTTTCCCTCTGTTTTTGGTTCGTTTGTTTTTCAGAGACCTTATGTGTTAAGATTTATTAATCCATTTCAGTTTACTATGTTTTCATTTCTATCTGTTCCTCTAAAGAGATTATCCTCGACGTTTGCCCCCTTGCTCCTGTCCTTTACGGCCATTTACCAACATATCATTCCCTTCCCTAAAGGTTCAGCCCTCACCCATGCATCCATTTTCCTGGCGTTCCCTTTTCATCACTACCCAATGCAGAGGAACATTGTTCTTGATTGCTTGGCAGATGCTATTATCCTGGGCTTATATCTTCGCAATCATATTAGCCATTTGCCCTGCTGGGTACTCACTGAAGCAAGGCAGGTGAAGCTTAACACACGTGGGCACGGAAAGATGAAGGCCCACCCGGAGCTTAGGGCGGGACTCCTCTCAGCATCATGCCATTAACAAAAAAACACTGATGGCCTTTCTTCCATTTGGCCAGAGCTTCAGTGTCTCCCTCTCCACTTTTACTCTCCATGCTCCTTTTCTATTTCCAATCTCAGTCTTTCTGTGCCTCCAGGTTTTTTCAATTACTTCCTCTCTTTCTCTAGCACTATTTTTTTTTGGTCCCTCTGTGTTTACCTCACTTTGACACACCTGCATGGGTGTTTTTAAGTTACAGGGCAGCAAATTAAACGAAAGAAGTAAGGCAAGTTGGATGAGAGAGCAAGGTTTGCCGAAACATCTTTTAGGAAGAGATAAGTTTTTACACATACTTAAACTCATGCAGGGATTTTCATTAGTCTGTATCTCTAAGTTCAAAAGGCTTCCTCCCTCTGTTGTTATTTTTAGTCACAGTCATTTTATATTCAAAGTTTGACATTTGACTAGATTAACTGATTAATCAAATAAATAGTTGTTTACTGACACTGCCACCGGACATTAAACTCAATCACGACTACCTTATTTATATCCATTAACTTTAAAGCTGAGATAACTCCAAAATGAGATGTAGGGAAAAGGTGAACAGATGGGGGTAGCAAATTAAAGACCGTGCAGATAGAAGCTTGGAGGAAGAATAAAGAAATCCCACTGAGGGACGAACCAGCACTTTTTTTTGTGGAATATTGCTTACAACAGGAATGAAGTAGGATGAGGAAGGAAATCAATATTTAGCCAACAAGGATATATGAAGGTGTCGAGGCTGATTGATGAGAACAAATTATCAGAATAATCAATATGCCCATACCCGGTGTTCATGAATTAATCACAAACAGATTCGCAGTCAAGGTAACAAGTCAGGGTTAGTGTTACCACAGTGTGCAGTTATGCCTATAGCAAAATACAAAGTGTGCAGGAGGCAGTAAGCATAAACCGTGGATTAAACGCTGCAAACTCCAAAGAACAATTGTGATTAATAACTTATGACAGTCACATGGCTGGGATACACACTTATCCACACAAAGCACATCATAAATATGTATTTGGGCCATTGCTGCTTGAGACCGGGCCAGGAAATATATTAAATGTCATTCTCTATATTTTCATCTCACTTTCACTGACAACGGTGTGGTCGGCACACGCAAGAGGAAGCGAGAGATAATCAGTTTATGAAGAGCTGGAGGAATACGCTCCATACATGCAACACTTTCCTCCTGAGTGAGAGGCGACAAGAGGATGACAAATGTTGGAGTGGATGGAGGCGAGTGATCCAGTGAAACCGCACGGATTGGCAGCGGGACAGCAGGAGGGAGTGCTGGAGGGGGGGGAAAGTGATCGTACTTGCTCTTTCATCCGCCCCTTTACTTCAGTCGCCACGGCAACGTGCCTGGAGGGCACTCAAGAGAGGCGTCATCCCAGACAAAAACAACAGAGCGGCAGAGAGTGAGTGAGAGCCAACAGGAGCAAAGCAGACACCCTGGATGAATGAGAGTTAGAAAAGTGGTGAGCACACAGCACGACTGATGCAGACTGCTTGACCTCATTCAAACAAATTTTAGGGACACAATTAGGAAATGTATTTAACATGACATTTATCATAGGAGGTCGTTCACATTAATGTTTGTCCCACTCGGCTAAAGTTTCAGCAAGTGACAGTGTTTATCGGTGAATTACTGGCATCCCCTCCAAAAAGGACGTTATTATGAGATATGAAATTGGCACAGTTAATCAAACCGAGCCCAGCGCTTAATATTTGGAATTAACTGAATCATTAATGCTGCAGGAAGCAGCCTGCCGTTCGGCTAGATAGAGTGGTTAAACCACTAGCGGCAAAATTAAACAGGTTAATTAAAGTCTTCAAATTTTCATATTGTCTATGTCCCGCTGTTTTGAACACACACATGCACGCAAATGCACACACATAATTACTCAGAGACATGTGCTATTGCGTTACTTGTAATGGCCTTCCACTATAATAGTTTTTGATAATTAATCAGAATCCTGATTCTAGCAAACCTCAGACTTGAATTATACATCTTAAATAACTATTTTAAACACACTCAGTTATGATAAACATGTTTTTTTTTAAAAAAAAGCAATTAAACTGAAGAAATGCAACAAAAACCTAGAGCCCCAAACTGTTCAATGCATTTAATTTTTGCCAGTACACCTTTTTTATGAATCTGTAGATGCCTGAGAGGTTACTGAAGTAATGCGCTGCAAAAAAAAAAAAAAAAAGAAAATAGTAGCTAAGAAAATATTAAGGAATCCAGCTTCAAACCACTGAGCTACTTCGTATGTTTTAAATTCATGTAAAGTGCAACGACTGAGACCAAAAATGCAGTTTAAGGCGTGCAAGAATATTTGGTGGAGGTTGTGCACCGGTGTCAGTGATCCAGTGCAGCATATATGGATGTTTTTATCTTGCAAGCAAGTCAACTTCTCTGGGTAGAATCCTTTTTCTCTTCATCTCTTGACTTCTACACCACTTTATAACCAAACATAACAAAACTTAACCAATAATTCTTCAGAAAAGGGATTCCCCATTCCACCATGCTATAAAGTAACTTTATTCACATATTTCTACCTTTTCTGTAAAACTACCTCTGTTCTCTATGACACAGACTAACAGTAATGAGGATCAGATGGAAATATAATAGAAATATAGATTTTAAGAGGAAGTTTTTAGAATACTGAAATAAAATGTGACTTTTGAAACTATTTTAACCCGATTCACTGATAGGTGATAGCTTGTGTCCATCGGTGTGAAACTTTTGCTGGATAGGCTTCGATTATTTACAGTGTGTGTGATTCCCACACATGGTAAACCAGGAGAACAGGAGTAAACAAGCTGCTGGGTGAAGCTGTGACTGACTCTGATCTCATTAAACTAGCACTCTGGAGTTAAAACAGCTCTAGGTGTGTGATTAGATGGTAATGAGAGTAAACTTTTGTTTGGGGCCAAAACAACATGAATCAAAGCGGCTTTGAGTGAGAAGGGCATGTGCATTTGCAGCAAAAAAGGCAATTGATGTTAGTTCTTGGGGCAGTGGAGCTACATGAAAATAAATATCCATTTTAAGCCTCTGAGAAGACAATTCCACTTAATGTTGACAAACCAAGGTAATTTGAACTTTGTGTGTGTACAAAAAGTGTATAAAATTAAAAGACTGTTTGTCCAAGCATCTTGGTTTTGTTGCTGCTATCTTGCTGCAGAAGTCCACTGGTGATGTCTCGCAAAGTACTGTCAATGGTCAGAAAAGGAGGACAGTTCACGGCTTCTGAAGAACTGGACTAGTACTCTGATATTTATGACAAAATAGGCAGGTGTGAGAAGCAGGTTCCACAAACTCTTTCTCTTTTTTCATACTCTCTTTTTTTAAACCCACCAAGAGAATTTGATGAAATTTCACCTTTACTTTAAACTCAAACATTTATGCTAATCCTTATCCTCTGTGTAAACTTAAATTTTATGACTAAAACTATGACTGATCCTTTTAATAGCTCTGCATTATGTTTCACAGTTAGTGGGACAGGCATTAAGCGCTCTTAGGGACCACGGAGGGGGCGTGGCAGCGGAGGAGACGGACGCGTGAGAGCCCCTCAGCCGTCAGAGGGCGGGTTTGTAGCGTTGTGCGCGCAGCGTGTGGCCGCTGCTGCTGCTGCGGCTGCTGACGAGACGAGCGGCGAGTACGCAAACCTCCCAGCAGAGACCCAGCGTCTTGGAGGCGAATCAAAAAGCTGTGTTAAGAACTATAAACGGGCATGTCAGCTGTTTAGCCGTAAGTGTGCCGGTCTGCCTAAACCCGCGCTGCTTTCTCTCATGACGGCAGAAGTGGGAAACAAAAGAAGGAGTGACTTGAAAGTGCGCAACGGGTGCGAGAGCGAAGCTCAGGTTGATTTGTCTCAAGTAAAGATGCTTAGATGGGTCGCGTCGCAATGGGATTAGGGCTGAGGGGCACGTAAGCGCGCAGAAGTCGGCTCGTTGTGACTGGGGAGTTGAAGACGCGCGCCTGGCTGCTGGGATGTTGTGAACGGCGCTTGGTGCGGGACAGAAGGAGCGGGGACGCAGAAGGAAGAGGGGAACCAGGGCTGGACAGGCACCCGGGGGGGATTATGGCTCTCGCAACGTTTTCCCTCAGCCTCATCACTCTGGCGCTAACAAACTTGCACCTTTCGAGAGGCAGCAACCGGCATGCTGTGTATTGGAACAGCTCCAACCTGCTGTAAGTAGCTTCTTCCGTCCTTAACGCAGTCCCATCCGTGCAAATGAATATGTTGATGCGCACCTGTCCTGATAACTTGTTTGCAACTCCAGCGACCCATTTCGGATATCTATCCGCTAAACCGTTAAAACACTACGGAAACAGAACAAAAAAAAAAAAAAAAGACATCTGAAATATTTCTGTGGGTAATTCAGTCAGGCTAAGGACAGTATTCCAGCTCTAGTGGGAAACTCTCTTTATGATGTTATGCTGTTCAGCCAGCCTGCAGAGTGGTTCCAACATGAATATTTGATTTCTCTCTCACATTTAGTCCATCTACTGCCTCAAAGTAATGACTCATTTAAGCAGTTATGTTTTCATTTATATTCCTTTCAGCTGTCGGTTATCCTCTGTGGCCACTTGCAGCATCAATACACAGTTATCATATGCAGCTCAAACTTGCACAAATGAAAGCAGCTCTCACTACAATTCTTGTCACAAATACAGTACATGTAAGTACTGGCACTCAGAGATACGTGAGCTTGTACTTGGATCCTGATCCCTCCAACATCACTATGGTTGCTTACCTCAGGTAAGCCCCCTCCGCCCCCCCCCCCCGCCCCCCCCCCCCCCCCCCCCCCCCCCCCCCCCCCGTCTCTCTACCTGTAAAAGCCACTTTGCTGTGGGGCAAAGATTGATGTGGATTCTGCCGCCTTTGTCTTCTCATTAGCCAAACAGTGAATCTATCTTTCTCACTTTCTTTTATCTCGCCTCCTCACACATCCTTCCTCTTTGCCCCAGCAGTCCTCCTCTATCTGTGCTTTTCCTCTGTCCATTTGTATTCACCTCAGATGCAGGTCTATCCTATCGCCTCTCTCTATCTCTTACTTGGTTATTTTCTTCCCTCTCTTATTTTTCTGCCATGTCTCACCAGCCAGGCTGTCCCCCTCAATTACCTTTTTTTTCCCCCCTGCATCTCATTATTGTCGTCTCCCCACATCTGCTCCTGGTCCCTCATTCATCTCCCGGGCTCTCAGCTGACAGCAGGCACGCAAAGTCAATGATTAGAATTGGAAACGGCATGAAAGTTGGCATGATGACTCAAATATTTGAAGGTTTCCTCGAGACATACATGTATCGTGAAAGAAATGGCTATAAAGCCTAATCAGAGCAGTCAAGGGGTTGCTGCAGCACTGACACTTCCTAATGAATGTTAATGTGTGAATGGTAGTGGCATTCAAAACTGCTTTCTGTTTATGAGTGCAGATAATCAGAACACTATAACATAAATAGAAATGAACTAAGTTACATTTAAGTGCATGAGTTTTGAGTGCTGTAGTCAGCAATTATTTGTCTCTTTTTAATCCTAATTCAGTCTTCTGGGAGTTCCATCTTAATTGTCACAACATGAAAGCGGTTGCTCTTTATTGCTTTTCATTATAGAGTTGGCACATTTGTTGGCTTTTAATTTAGATTTATTTGTTAAAACTCTATGTGTGTGTGTGTGTGCGTTTGTGTTCGAGAGAGAGAGAACGACAAAAAGAGAAAGAAATATAAAGATCAAATGCAGGTGTGGGTCTACATGCCTGCATGTGCAAAAACCTCTCTTTTCTGCAGAGAGAGATACAAATGGCTAAAATAATGCAAAAACTGACCTAGTTTGCAGGTAGCAGACAAATCCACAGAGGCTCTGACAGGAATACTGATGGCCATCAAGCTTCGAAAGGCCTTAAGCTTGAAACCACTTTACCACCACTCTGTCTACGCACACGTAACCAGCTCAAGGCCTTGCTTGTTCAACAATGCAGCTCCGTCCCTCACACAGGTCTCGTTATAGAGACATGCTCAGGAGGGAACGGTAAGAAATGAAGGCAGTGACACAGGGCCAGAAAACTAGAGGCCTTTAGGGCCAAACTCCGCTTGGGGTTGTAATGTTTCCCCCTCGTGTGCAGTGTTCAGCAGAGATGGTCACGGCACAGCTGCAAGAAATAAAAATCGCTTGGAAGCTGAGCTGTTTGCTCCAAAGCCATGAAAATGGCTTTTTTATGATACGTTCAGCTAGAAATGTCTTTGTGGTGTCGTGAAAGTCAAAAGTAATACCATGCAATTTGACTCTTTGCGGCTTTTCTGTGGTAAACAACATCAGACGGCTTTATTTTTATTTTTTTTCCCCCCCGTTTCGGACAATTTGAAATGAGATGACTTGATTATCATAACCCAAAGACATAGCTCAGAGTGCTTTGATCATCACCCAAGTCCGTCACGGCCACACTGCCCCCCATTAGAAAGTGTTGGTCTCAGCTTCCGCTCTCAGCAGTGCGCCCGGCCAACTCGTTACAGATGTCCCTGCTAATGGCTGACTGAGGCAGGAAAAAACACACACGCAGGCCATTAAATCATCTCGCATCTGAGGCCATCTGCCAATTAGAGGAGGGAGATGCGAAACATCTTGAGAGCTCGTGGGAGCAGCGGTGCACTGCAGTAGCCTCGCCTACTCACAAGCGGCGTCCCGTGCTCCCCGCCACCTCCCCACATCAGGTGTTTGGCCTTGCTGGTTACACAGGACGCATCTCCATAATTGGGCACCCGGTGTCAGCATGATGAAAACGAGAGCGCAGCTTTCATTCAATCTCCCACTCTTTTCCTAAGTCACACGCTGTCCATACTAATGCTTCTAACTTGCCACAACACCAGAGCGCAAGCTCCGAGCATGGGTGTGGGTGGGAATTGTGTTTGAAACTGTGCCACACATCCTTTTTGCTAAATTGCCATTCCCTTGCCTGCTCAGCAAGATGAAAGTGATCTTTTGCCGTTTGTGGCTGATCCTGAGTGATTTACGGCTTTGCGTGTTTCATTCTGCACATTATTACCCCGATTTGGACCTGAAATGGTGTCTGTCAGGCTCCTAGCTCGGCTCATGAAAAAGCATTCCAATTCCCGACACACCATATCTAGTGCTCCAAAATAAATTATCACCCCGACAAATGGCTTCCCTGAGTGTGAAGAATCCTAGGCTTTGTGATCAATGTTTAGTGGAGGTGCAGTCTTTCCGAACAGCCTTATTAACTGCTGGGCTAGTCAACCTGGGGGATCAGATCGAGCCAGAGTTGGAGGTGGTGTCCCCTGGGTACACGGAAACCTGAAGCCCTCTGGGGAAAATCTTACATCGTATTGAATGTAATAATTAAGGAGAAGCGAATAATAGAGTGTAAGCTGATGGATAGGGAAAATTCACAGAAGCGATGGAGAGGAAGAGGGGAATTTAAAACATTGTATGTGACTGGAGACAAGAAGTGGGTGTAATTGAGAGACTGCGGAGGAACATTGTGCTTTAAAGGTAAAAAAAAACAAAAAACAGCAATCTTTACAGCAGGGGAAAGATTGATTGAACTAGCTGAAAGTCAGGAAGAAAAGTGTGTATTTTACCGGATATAGAAGTTTAAAGTCATTTAGCTGAATGTTGCTGGGGCAGCTGTTTTCTGAGGTGATGATACCCACAGGAGTTGATCCTTTCTAATGTAGACACCGGCTGGGTCATTCATGTGGACCAGTGCTCAGAGACAATACCTCCAGCCCCTCACCTGGCCCCTTTGGCCTCCACTACACACTGCAGACGGAGCGTACGGGAGACGAGCAGATTTGCTACCTGATTGCTTTTGCCATCGTCCGCCTGCAGCTCCGTCTCTTGGTTGTCTCTGTAATTTTGCATACAAATGCATCTTATTCACCGGTATTCATTTTGTACTTATGCAGTCATTGTGCTGCAGAAGCCCCTCAAACAGCTCAGGGCAGTGTACTTTTTTTCCCCTCACAATTGCCTCAGCGTGAGTAACAATAATAGAAAAGTACAAAAATTAAGCTTTTAATTTGTTTTGGAATCTCTTCTCTTATAAATATTGCTTTCTCTAAGTATTAAATTTATTTGTAAACATTTGAATGTCTTTGTTTTTAAAACTGAGTTTTATTTTGCTGCACATATGGTTAATTTGACATTATCCCCTAGTTTCATTAAGCCATATACTCATTTCCAGTGGTGTGTTAAAGCTTACCGGCCTCTTAAATTATTTCTTGCCCATTTTTAGCTTATGGAATTTGCACTGAGTGACACTAATGGATGGAGAAATGCTGAAAGGATATTTAATGGCTTCTGTGCATCTAGGAGAAGCTTTGCAGATCAATACATTTATACAGTAAGCGGAGGCGAGTGGACCACGACCGAACAAAAAACACTACCGTGTTGCTTTCTGAGTAACAATCAATCAATTTCCAAATGCATTTTTAATTTTATTTTGTGGCATCATTAGATTGCCATGAAGCATTAGGAGCTCAGGTCGGGAATCTTAGATCAAGTGTTGCCGTGGAACAGCATGCTTCAGGATTGATTATCACAGGTCTGTCAGTCACTGAGGTTCACATTCCTGGGAGGCCTTAAGTGTGTCTGTGAAGACAGCTTTAGAAAAAAAAACCCCACCAAGGTGGGCACTGGTGAGAGACATGTATGTTTTTGATCAACTCTGTGACTTAAAGTACAACATAATCTTATGTAAGACATAAGTGAAAGATGGCTGCGCCTAAATATACTGTAATACTACTTTCTAACACATAAGAAAATGTGACCATTCAGACAGACCTTTGAATACCATAAAAATAACAATAATCCCCAGACAAACCCCTTTTTTACTAGATGGGATAATTCAGAAATCTATTTCTGGCATTTTCAATTGCATATCCAAGTCCAAATGCTGAATGGTTGTTTTCTCATGTGCAGCTGTCTCGCTCAGCGCTACTTCAGTGATGATGATGATTACTGACCACCACAGCACTGCATTAATAGCTTTTACCTTCTGACGTTGTTTCCTTCACAGCATACAACTAAAAGGCTTTCATCAGAGATTACTTTGAGGTCCTGCTTGAGGTGCTTTATAGATCCGAGTGCCAGATGAGAACATACTTGTTTTTGAAAAATGCCTCAACGCTGTACCTCACAGCGTAGCACGGCAGACTGAGTCACAGAAAAAAAAAAGAAAAATCTGCCTTATTCCATCATCCTTTTAGCAGTTCTTAACAGTAATCAGTCAAACGTGACAAATACAATCACAAAAAATCAACAGAAATGGCACAAGTCTTTGATTTTTATTGTATACTGGTCCTTTTGGGAAACATTGGTTTTAATTAGAAATACATGTCCTATCTTTTATAATAAAGTAGTGTGGAGTTTATTTGTTCAAAACAAAACAAACAAACAAAAAAAACTCTTTCCAGTAACTGTTTTGAGATTTAGCTGAGTGAATAAATAACAAATCCTGATATTCTTAATTATTCTAATATTCTTATTTATTAGTCACTGTGTTCATAAGTTGCAATAATATTTCTGTATCATGTCAAGTTCTTAGAAAGTAAATCAAGAAGATGATGTTTGATCCCAGTGAGCTGAGAGTCCGTGGCCTGATTATAATCAGTGATAGTTATCGAACAGGCGTGCACTTTTAAATATCGGGGCATGCAGAGTTCATGTAATGTTATAAACAGAGTGATGACGTAGATGAGGTAGAGGCTGAGCTTCCTTTACTGACACAGTCAGCAGCATGAGAAAGCATTAATAAACTCAGGTTTGCAGCATCTTTGGTCACTCTTACTGTCTAGCCAAGATAACAAAAAAAGGTTAAATACCACAAAGATGATTTTATACAAGTTATACAAGTACTACTCTCCTGTACGCCGTTTATGAAAGCCTTGTACTCAGGATCTTAATGACCCCTACAATGTTCTGATCTCTGAGTTTGACCAAGTTATCTTCCAGCAGACGTCATAAAGCTTTGTAAAGTCGAGACCAGCTATCTCATGCTTTCATCCAGCGAGTCATTTAGGAAGCATGAATTAATAATTACCTTCGTCATTATTGTACTGTTAAAACCATACAATGAGGTTTCAGTGTTGATCTAGTAAGGTGTTGCAAGTTGAAAAGAAAATGCATACTAAGACAATAATGTCTGAATTAGTCAAAGTCAAACATGGGTGGTCACATATTTAAAGAAGAAAAGATCAAAAATCTGAATTTGTCTTGAATATTGTTTCGTAGATACAAACCTAGTACAGAATATGAGAGCTTTGACTGATGTCATCACACTTGGTGTTTCCATGCTGTTTTTCTGTCTGTCAAAGTCTCTTCATTTGTAAGGAATTGACTGGTTTAGAAGTGGCCTGTTATAAACTGTTCATGGTCTTTGATGAGGAGGTGTCATGGTACTCATCCAGGTAAGCTTTCTCTGGAGATTCCCAAAGAAAAACATGGTTAGGCCATTCCTGCATTCCTGCACTGCAAGGTTATAAAAACTTTAGTTTTCATAAGTGCAGCAGGAACCCACAGGAGATAATACTGTTCCCAGGAAGGTAGAACCAATTTCAGACTCAATGATTTGAATGCAAATGCTTTCTGCAAAGAGAGCCTCTCCAACTTCTGGAGTTTGACTCCTCAATACATCACTCTGGAAGTCTGCACCAGTCAGTACCCGTTGCCTTCTGGGAAATTACACTGCCGCTATGATGAAAATGGCTGCCATGTAGGAAGAAGATCAAAGGTGTTGATTGGAGCGTGGTCACTGGCTGGAGTTTGATTATTTGGGAAATGGCTCTTGTCACGGTACATGGCTTGGAAGAATGATATGCCAATCGCTGGTCAAAGTCTTTCTTTTTTTATTCTGTTGAAGACATCTTCTGAGGTTTGGCAGTTGACGCCGTATTTTGAATGGTGGCGTCACACTCACAGTTATCAGCATCCCTTCATAAAATAAGGGCAGTGAGAAAGGACACCGGTTTGTGCTCTGTCATATCTTGCCTTCAGGTGTTAAGCCGTGACAGACTGTCCCACCAATGCTCTTGGATTCTTAACAACACTGGTGTCACAAGAAGTGGAAACTGTCCTCGAACTGTGGATGATACGGCTCCGTTCTCCTTTTATGTGAGGGCAATTTGAGATATGAGCAGGGTAATAATTAGATATTCAGCTATAATTGAGATTTTTCCTATGAAGATGCAATTGTAAGAAGGTCTTTGACTTTTTGGCAGCCGCCGTCCCTGTAATAAGAGTATTTGAAGGAAATTGAAATCTCTTTTTAGTGCTCGCTGCATCCTAAATGACCCCTCAGCAACAGCAGGAACAGCTCTCATAGTCAGTGAGTTAATGTGTCCCTTTTTTGTTACTTGAAGAAAAATGTTTGGTTGTAAAATCTTTAGAGTTTGAAAACTCAAGTGAATGTGCTGAAAGTTATCTACCGGGGAAAAATGAAAGATATATTGTTGTGAGGAAACTGTAGGGCTGTGCAGAGTTCACATTTTTTACATATTTAAAAGCATTTCCTGGTAAAGTAGCTACATAA
>JAOWBL010000003.1:478918-521207 GCA_028564865.1 Zenarchopterus dispar
CATCCATCCATCCATCCATCCACATAGCCTGATTCTTTCTATAAAGAGTCATGGGTGTCTTCTGGTACCTGTCCCTTCTGGTGTTATGTATCATTTTGAAAAGCAGACATTTCTAAATAACCGTTTTGGATCCCAGAATATGCAATAATTTTACAGATTGTTTTTTTTTAATTTATTTACAGAGAAACAGCAGTATTTTACGTTTTGGACGAACATAGCTGTTAGATTGTGCTTCTCCACAAACCACAACATGTTCACTGGACCCCTGGTAGACCAAGTTGTGTTTGTTTGCTGTGCTGACATCTGCTGCATTTCCATCCAAATATCAAAACATTTCAAGGGAATTTTTATCGAAGAGATTAGCATCCACTTCCTGGTTTATGTTGTCAGTCGGTATGTGAAGACAACATGGCACATGACTACTGAAAACACCGGTTAAAAGGAAGTTAAACTTTTAAGAAGAAGACACAAAACCAAGAGAAAACAAGATGCCTTCAAAAGTTTGTGCCCTTTGCTTCCTTGATGATAATATTTCCATGTGGGTCACGTGACTGACATGTTCACTTCTTCAGAACTACGTTGAGTTAGAAGCTTCCTTCTTCCTTGATGAACTCTTGTGATGAAAGACTACTTCAAGTGAACGTATTTGAGCATAAACTTTGGGGAATGTTTTCAAATTTAGCTGCCCCATCAGTCTTCCAATTACAGATCTCATTTTCTAACGTTTTGGTGTCTGTCCTGGCCAAGTGTTGGAGAAAATGCATCAGTCACTCATATAAAACGCTTTTAAAAACTTGCTTTAATTGGACTAATTATGAAATATGTTTTTAATTGTCTCATTCAAACCTCATATTCGAAGTTTTTTGTGTGTGTGTTGCTTCAGTAAATGTTGTTCATTGTTCATTTGCGGTTTCTTTCATTTCAGTAACCCTGTAAAGATTTAAAACATTCTCCTTTACCACTTTTGCTTGCCGCACTAAAGCCAATTCACTAAAGCGTTCATAAATTCATTTAAAAAGCAGTCATTTTAAAGGTCATTTTAAAGATTACTTCTAGCTTTCAATTTTAATTGAAGTCTTTTCCAGTGGATCTACATTATTGTCACAACACATCCTGGTTAAGTGTTTTTGAAGAGCAGCAATAATGGTTTAAGTGTTTTACTTATTTTTCCATAATTAAAAAAAAGACTTTTATCCGTCTTAATTCCCATTTAAATGACCCAGAACAAAATTTATTCCTGCTGTGGCTCTGAGGTCACAAAATGCGCATAATAGTCCTCTCCGTAGATACAGATGGCGTCCAGGCACAGCCTCGGTTTATTATCAAACCACTAATGCTCCTAACTTGAGAGCCTGAGAGCAATTCTGTGGTGTAGATCTTAAGATAAGGATTTTAATACATTAGCTGTGATTTTAAAAAAATTGAACCAACTGGCTTACATGTGGAAGTCTGCACTTGTGACCTCTGGCCTGACACGCATCCAGCAAAGCCCTTGTGGGCTATGATGATGTTATAAAATGATGTTGATTTCACTGGGTCAGAACAAATAGACATCTGCAGGATTATGTTCTGATTTACATGTAAGTGGCTATTACACAAGCAGATAAAGTTGCAGCAGCATCAGTTTAAAAGCACTGATATGTGAGATGCATCGTGTCAGGAAGGGTGAGTCTGAGCTCAATGGGTGAAAATGCGTTCGTACATGTGGATACGTGCTCAAGGCAGTACTTATTCAGTAGAATGAAAACAAGTCAGAACATGGTTACATGGTTCACCTGTCCTGTAAAAGCGGTTACACAATACCTCTTAATTTTAGGTGTCCCCTTGAGACCCAGCAAAATTAGAATCTGAGAATCTTAGACACCTTGTCAGTGTACTGCTCAACTTTCCATTTGAGATTTATGTCCCCCCAAGAGGACAAAAGTAAACGAGCAGGTCTTATATGGATATGTTTCTGTAAAGCATTAAAATAATTTTTTTTTAAAATGGATACTGTTAAAGAACACTGTTGGAGGTAAATTTGTCATATATATACTTTCAAATGAGGCTCTTTACTGTGTTTTTCCAGATTCACTCTGTCATTCACACTTTAAACATTTTACTGATTCATCCTTTACAACATTTACAATGGTCATGTGTGCATCCCATGGTAATATAGCTGTACACATTACTATTTCTGGTCTATTTGTTATTTCAGCCTCAGCTGTTCTAAATCATTTCTAAAGGCCTCTGGTTATTTGTTCAATTTTTAAAACCATTTAAAACATGAACAAGGCTGGCTTTTTGACAAAATGTGGCATTTTTAAGCACATAGATAGCAAGTGAAGAGCCTATTTTATAATTGAGCCTTTTTATTTTTCTCAGCAAGAAGAAAACTGAAAGACATAATTCATATTCAAACTCAAAAATACTTTATAAATCCCTAAATTAATTAAGAAAGTTGAGAAAGCTCAGGGAGATACTTCAACCTTATTCTCACAGCCAACAACCCATAACTTGAACTTGCGTTCCACCATTGAAAACATATACATTATTGTCCATCTTTCCTTTTTTTGAACAAATTATTGGGTGCTAAATTCACAGGAATCCAAAAGAGAAAAGAAATGCTCTGATTCATACCCCAACCCCACCCAAAAAAAAAAAAAATGCACACATGCAGGTCTCACATTGCCAATGCCAAACGTCGGATGGAGTGGTCTAAAGCACACTGATTTAGGTTTGGGTTTGGCACCTTACCTCTAGTAAAGGACAATTTTAACACTTCAGCATACCAAGAGACATTTTGGACGATGCTACACGTCCAACTTTGTGGAAATGGCATGGGGAAATGCCCTTTTCTCTTCCAACGTGTATGTGTCTCAGTGCACAGAGGAAGGACCGTAAAGACATGGTTTGAGTTTTGTGGAGGAGCTTGACTGGCCCACACAGTGCCCTGACCTCATCCCCGAGTACCTTTGAGATTAACTGGAACCGAGTTTGTGAGCATGGCTTTCTCATCCAACGTCAGTGCCCAGCTTCATAAAAGCTCTGCAGAATGAATGGAAACAAATTCCCTCAGAAACACTCCAAAACCTAGAAAAAAACTTCCAAAACGTATGGAAGCCATTATAGCTACAAAAGAAAGACCAACTCCATATTAAAGTATATATATTATGTCAAGATGTCATTACAGTCCCTGTTGGTGTAATTATTATGTGTCTGGGTGCTTTTGTTCACATAATATGTGTACATATAGTTGGCAATAGGCATTTTTGTTTTTCCATTTTTAGGTTATACTTACCTATCGCTAAGATCTGCTCCATGACTTCTCTGTTTTTACAAAAACAAAGCAAGAAGATGTACGAACTTCATCAATGAACTTAAGCAAATTCTATAAATAAAACTGGACTAACATTCCTACGGGAAACAAATACTTCAAGTTATTGCTGCTGGAGGTGGAGTTACAAGGCATTGAATCATGGGATGCTTAGTATTGACCAGATGACTTTATTTCCCCCCTTTGGGAAAGTAAATAATGGAGAAAAAACATTAAAACACATATACATATTAGTTACAATGATTCAATGTAGTAAATGCTGAGACAGGCCAAATAAAACCTGTTTCACAAGTGCAGATAAACAATTGTTTAACAGTTCAACTTCAGTGTGTGAGTGTGTGCATGACTCCCCTCTCCAAAAGCTTAACTTCGGTTCCCAGTGCAACGGGTCGACTGGGATCAACAATCCATTTATACCCTACCCCCCGGAAGGAAAGCCTATCAATGCTTCATATCATTCATCACCCAAGTGGTCACAGGTTAATCATAGTTTACAGAATGAACACTCACTACCCAAGTGGTCATCATGGACCTCTCTCATCATGGATTAATCTCTCTGAAAAGGCCAAATTTATTATTGGCAGTCGGATGATTTAAAGCAGCAGACTGCGCTGAATCCCTCGTATCTCTTTAGATGAACGGGGTTTATAATTTATGCATTAATGCTTCCTTGAGGCCCACTGATGGAAATCCAAATTAAACTACATTATCCCAGATAGCATCCATATGTATCAGCACACCAAGGGGTTCAGGAGAGGGTCCAAGCAGACTATCCAGCTGCTGTGCCAGTTCTGTGGTGAACACAGCCTGGATTAGCCCCTGCTCTTAAGTACGGAGATAATGATTTGAAATGGTCCAGGACCAAAGGTCGATTGCATGCATGCATGCAACTATGAGGGTGAAATGATATGCCGATTGTATCCTGTCTGAGTACTTTTTTAGAAACAGCGAGACCTCGGATTCGGGTCAATGACAGTTCATTTACTGTCAAGGTTAAAATGGAAATTTTGGAAGCTTGGAATTGAGAAAGTAATTTTTGTTATGCAAATAACAAACACAAGCATCCAACCTTAGGCACATGTGTGAACATTTTGGAATTTGTAGAAGTATTCATATTAATAAATGTGATTTTGATTTTGCCTAGGTAATAAAAAAGATTACACAAAAGCAAAGAAATCTGAGATGAAGCAAACAGGTAAACTTTTATGATGTTTTTTGAAAACAAACAAAAAAAAATCCACACCACAAGTTTGGGTGGAAAAATGCTGTTAAATGTATTAACTTAAAACCTCTGTCAGTTTTCTTTGTTGGTGCTCAAGAGTCTTGCAAAAGTAGAAAAAAAATCAGTTTTAGTTCATCAGCTGCAAAAGCAAAAACTATTTTCCAAACAAACTTGTTGTTTCGTATGTGGGTTTGTTTTTTTTGTTGTTGTTTTTGTTTTGGTTGTGTTTTCTTGTTTTACTTAATGCTCTTTTTGTTTCAGAGTCCTGCACTTCCTGTCTGCATTTGCCCTCACCTGTGTGTAATTTCAGCCTGAAGGTGTGGCACCAGTGTTGCTGTGTGCGTGTGTGTGTGTGTGTGTGTGTGCATACATACATACAGACCCACCCACCCATTAAGGAAAGTAAAATCATTCTTGATAAATTAGTTGGTACCCTGAATTTAATATGCTGTTGAGGCAATCCTGTAATCAAGCCTCTTCTGTAACCCTCAATGAAACTTCTGCAACTGAAGACACATATTTTGGTCCACTCCTCTTGAACAAACTGCTCCAGTTATCCAGGTTTGAAGGGTTTCTTCTCCAGACTCCATGTTTCAGCTTTTTCCACAGATGTTCTAGGTTTTAGATCAGATCAATATTTTGCTCTTAGTCCTTCTTGAGAGTTTTCACCTGTGTGTATCTGGTCATTATCCTGTTGGAGGACCTACGACCTGCAGTTGAGACCAAGCTTTCTGACACTGGGCAGCACTTTTCACTCCAGGATGTCTTGATGGTCTTGAGATTATTGGAATTTCATATTCTCAATTTGGCTTCATGGCCTTATTTAAATTAAGCATTTTGAACTTTTACCTGAGCTGAGTCATTCATGGTGAATCCATTACCAAATGTTTTGATGTAAGAGTCAAATGATTAATTCAACTACATTTACTAATTAATAAACTTTACGTACCACAACTTAACTAGACCTCCTCATGCAAATACAGAAAATACAGACTCAGATGACCTGAGCCAAACTCTTTGATTTTCCCTCTCTATGCAGCATCACTGGACAATGGGTTTTTAACTATGTTCAGACTAGAAAGAGATTTCCCAAGGTTTGGTGTTTAGTTATGTAAAGCTGGGTTGCATGGGGGCAAAAAGCTAAAACGTATATAAAGGCTTCAAATAATCAGTGCACATGAGGACAAAGCCTCTGCCAGTAGCCAAACTCTCTATTTATCCGAAGTGGCATCTCCACAATCCATGCGTCCACTCTCATCTCAATAATTGGATAAATTGACTCCAAATAGCCTTTGGAAAAATAATGAGAAAAGAGGTTCATACAGAGACTGTAAACGGAGCTGTAACTCAGTGAAGTAATCAAAAGTAAAGGACAATTGTTTGTTATTAATTTTTTTATTGCGTGCCTGAATAATTATGATGTGGATTAAGATCAGACCATATTTTGCGAGTAATCACTGCAGAAATCCTGGCAGTCCCAAAGGGTCCACAAACAACCATACAAGCCATCAATAGCGTGTAATTTTCCTCTCTTTTATTTCCAAGACTTAAAGATCAAGGATGACCTTAAATGAAACAGCAGGATAAAGTCAATAAATTGTTCCAGGTCATAAGAGAGTTTTTTTCATGGCACAATGGGCACAAATTAATGTTGAAATATATGTATACAGTTTTGTCAGTAAGGTCAACTGAGGAAAATAACCTTAATTCCCCCAAGTATATCAAATACTCTTGCACAATATCAACTGTCTTGTTAAATAATCCTCTCCATGCAGTGGGCAGCAGCATCTAAAGTTACCTAACATTCATTATATCAGATATTTTAAAATCATTTCTTGTCTAGAGCCTGAAGCCAACTATACATGCGACATTGCACAATTGAGGTTCCTAAGAATTAGGTGCTGCAGAAGTTGTTGATGATGGATAACAGAGTTGTTTACCAGAATTACATGGCCTGTTCTGATCTTCTTTTATGATATTTGTGCATAGGATGAAGCATTTCATTCAAATGTTGATAGTACTTCTTAAAAGAAAAACTCCAACTCAAATACACCATGCAGAGCTCGAAATGTGGATTTGTTTAAGCTTGGTCCATCTCGGTTATTCTTTAGAAAGAAGTACATAAGCAGCAGTGATATTTTCAGCCTTTGGTTCAGCCTCTGATTACTGTGTTCGTGTTCTGTTTTATTTTTTAACCACACTCCAATATATTTACAGACAAGTACATCATGTCTTGTTGTCTGCAGAAGAGAACAGTAGTGCAATTATTTCTCTTGTAGTTTTTACACAGGCTTACAAAAGTCAAGGTTTGTCAAGTTACATAAATGGAAAAAAAATGTAGCAATCTTTGTTCAAGGTCCTTTTAATATATTTTTCCTTTTTTGGTGGTGGACACAGGTTCACTGGCTGTTATTTTGTGCTTTATCCATGTTGACAATTGGGCAAAAATGGAGATAATCAGCAGAATGGTGGTTAGGGTGAGGGTTTAAAAAACAGAAAAACATTATTCAGATCAGTCTCTATGACAACTGCTAAAGGCTGTGAAGGTGAAGGAAAAGATGTTACCAATGCATTGATTTATGCCTGAAATATGCTCAAAATTATTCAAAACATCTAGAGAGTTCATTCTTAACTATTGCCTTTAATGTTAACATGTGGATATTACCTTTTTGTTTGGAAAAGTGTGATGTATGAAACCAGTGAAAACAAATAAATATCTCAAATAAGCATGATTTCTTCTCAACAGCCTTACATTTAAACTTTTTAAACTGTTAAACTTTTAACTCCGAGACCATGTGCGCTGTGCTTCAAAGAAGACCCAAAGGCAGACGCATATGGCTGACAACTAACAAAATTATAAAAAAGAAATCATTTATAATGAGAAACAACAAAAAGCATTGTGCTAGAGTGAATCCAGAGAAATTCAAAAGTGTCAATATAAATTAAAAAATAAGTAAAAATGAGAGAAAAAAAAAAAACAGCCAGCCAAGCAGAATGGAGCAAAACTGAAATAAAGTGGATGAGACAACAAGGTGAGAGGGAGGTGTGCAATGAAAAAGGCTGACTGTGGTGGGCTACTGAGACATATGGAGAAGTCAATAAATGCCAAGTTTGCAACAATATAACGGTAACTCTTGAATCTAGGCATGCCAAAAAAATAAATAAATAAAATCTAAACAAAAAAAAAACTAAACTGAAGACAAATGTCTAACTAAGGGTAAAAGAATGTAATGTGTGGATTTTCAAGTGAAATTATTGTTGCACTTTTCTGTTTTTCTTTTTTTTTTTAAATGTTTTTCATGTCATGGATTTGGTTCTTAGTTAGTTCCTGTTTTATTTTGAAAGTCTGTGTCCCTGTGTTTACTTATAGTTAACTTCCCTTGCTCCTGTCTGCCCTGATTGTTTGCGCCTGTGTCTCATTAGCCCTGTTTGTATATCTTACCTTGTTTTTCGCTTCCCCCCTTGCTGGCCTGTACTGTTTGTCTCCCAGGATTTTACTTTTTTCTTGTAAAGGTATTTTGAGTTTTTGTTAGATCCCTGTTTGTGTTGCTCTTTTGTTATTTTAAAGGATTTTTGTTTTTCACTCCTGTTGTCCTCATCTCTTGCACTTGGGTCCTGCCATAATCTCTTCTCAACACATGACATTTCAGGCTATTGTAACTGCCTGAGGCTGATAAAATCTAATAAAATTATTACTGCCAAAGCCCAACCTAAAATGACTTTCAGTCAGGTTACCATGTACGGTGAAAACTATGGGTCACACTCCAAAAATAAACTGAGCTCATTGGAAAATATGGTTTACCAGGAAAATTATGACACAAATTGATTTGTGCTCCACTCTAAATGAACTTTCAACTTCACAGAAGCAGTGTTGCCAGCATCAGGTCTGCACTCGCCACCTTGTTTACCAATCAGGACAAATGTCAAACACAAGTTCTTCAAAGAGCACGTTCAATAAAGGCAGGGTTATCACTTTCAGTGCTGCAGGCGTGTCTTTAACACATCCTGTGTTCCCACTGTGACCTTAACTCATGTCAGGTGGAGCTTCAGGTTTCTATTATGTGCTTCATAGAGCTGGGAAGCATAAATCCCCAAGAGCACGAAGAGTATCTCAACTTTGAGAAAAGTAGCAAAAGCATGGGCAGAATTTAGTTTGACTGCTGCAAATAGGATATTTAATGCAACTTATAAATAATTTGTTTCCAAAAAGGGGCACAACATATAAACCTCTTCAACAGTGATGAGCAGTGTAAGAACGGCTGCTTAACACCAGATCCATCATTTCCAGTCATTCTCTTCACTGTAACCTGTTCAACAGACAGGATTTGTCTCTGCACACACAGAAAGCTCTTTCTTCACCCCCCGAGTCTCCCACTCCCATGTTGAGATGGTAAGCCTAACCCTAGCTCTTTCACTGCAGATGCTTGACAGTCACAGCAAAGTACAAGAGCGCATGCTCTCACATTACTTTCTTGGGTGACTCGCAAATGTGCCGACAAATCAAGTGCATGATGCATAGAGGTGGAAATGTACAGGAGGCCATGCAGAAAGATAGACTTCGACAATAATAAATGCACAGTGCCAGCAGGAGAATTCACTCTGCTAAAAAATGATAGCTGAAAGCTTAGCCTTTTTAGCGGGGAGATACATAATGCAGAAATCCTAAAGGGCAGCACCTGCCATCCTATACACACACACAGACACACAGTGTGTGCAGGGCCTGTGGAGGCTGTTGCTGAGGTGCAGAGTGGGGCCCACTTGAGCTGAGGGTCTTTGTTCCTCTTTCATGGCTCTGCCTCCCTCTGATGATGGGCCCATTGTCTGTGCTTCCAGTGGACCTGCACCATTCAGGGTTCCTGATAAAGCCCCCTTTCACAAACCCAAAGGAGGGAGGGAAGGAGAAAGGGGAGAAAGGCAGTGATGGAAGTGTGGAAAGGCAAAGGAGATGGTATGAAGAAGTTCAGTGAGATGAAGAAGAGGGTTAAAGACGGAGAAGAAAGTGTTTTGGACAGCGAAGAGAACTGTGCAAGCGTGAAGTGTGAGATTTTTAAAGGAAAAGTTAGAAAAAGAAAAGAATAAAACTATAACAGGATAGGAAATTAGCATTTCACGTTTCATCAAAACCAAAAGGTTTTAGTTGTTTATCTAAACTTCAATGATTAACCCCAAGGTTAACAGTTTCTTTTCTTTCCAGTTTGTGTAAAACACATCTTGTGCTGTCAAAACCAGCACATGTGCGGCGTGCATTTCACAATCTTTAAGGCTTTTGCTTCCCGGAGAGATGGTGAACACTCCCGAGGAGCATGTTCTGAGCTTGAGTGTTTATCTTGTTTTTTTTTTTATCATTTCAAGTAGAGCTTAGAGTCACCCTTAATGAGAGCATCCGTGCTTGACTTGCCCTACACTTGGCTGAAATTCAGCAAAACACTGCTGACGTAATTATGGAGATCTATTTATTTATTATGTGTAACCATGCAACTAAACCAAACGGGCCTCATTTTGCCCAGAAAAGCAAGGAAGGAGGAGAAAAATGGCATAAAACGCGACCACTGTCACGGTCATGCAAAACTGGAAGGGTTGCTGTCGAGAATGTCACAGCAATCAGTCGTACCAGCAGGGCTCGGCCTTGAGGCAGTCTCTGCCCTTTCTCCTCCACAGGATCAGAGGGGTAAATGGTGAGCACTATCATGGTCATGCTTTTTTTTTTTTTTTAATGCTTGATGCACACAGCAAAAATGCACAAGAAGGGAGCAGTGAAAGGAGTAAATAGAAGTCCTTTACCACAGGAAGACATGGACTTAGGTCACAGACCACTGAACAACAAGGGGGAAAAAAATGTGACAGCTGGTCACTTCCGATGATAAATAATCCAGCCGCATTTCACTTTGACTCTAAAGCAACAGACCGGAATTCAAAGACTCAAGCTGAGAGGTATTAAAGCAGATTAACCCCTAACATTTAATGAAATCTTTCTCCCATCAGCATTTCCCTCCAAGAAAGTCATTTAATCTTACCTGGAAAGTAAATCTAAATCGAATCTAAAATTAGGAGCATTATGCGTCAAAAAGCTTGTACTATTTTTGGATAAATCCTTGTGATGTGATGCATCACAGCAGAGGTGGTCATCACGACATAATCTGGAGTGAACTTTTCCAGATTATTCCATGTCAAAATGCAGCAGCGTTAACTAAAGCGTCAAGCAGCGTTTCTTACATCTGCACTAAAAATGCTATTTATGTACAGCAGAGGAAAAAGCAAAAAAAGAAAAGAAAAAAGTTCTCTAAAAGCAAGCTTCTGTGTGTCACCACTTTAGATGAAAATGACCGTCAAAATTCTTAAAAAAAAAAAAAAAAAAAACATAAATCAAAGCTGATGACTAAGTTTTTATTCAAGCATTTCTAAAACTTAAATGCAAACCACATCTGGAAGAGAAATCTAACAAATAATTGGTGGTGTGCTGGAGCATGAGCCATTTCATGGGGTGTTTAAAATTCCTTCTCCTTTTTAAGTCCAGTGAATCACCCTATTATATTTGTAATATGTCACAGACTTGTGTGTGTTTGTGTAAACAAAAGTCAGATTAAATGTAACAGGTATCAAGAGTTCAGCAGTTCTGTTAGCAAACAGAGCCACTAGATGAGCATTTATCTAAATCCTAAAACAAACAGACATCATCAAAAAAAAAAAAAAATCACTCAGACTCGGATAAAAATACACATTTTGTGAATGGAGAGGAGGCTGCACATCCATAGGTTATGATGGTAATTACAGGCGGGCAAAAGTGGGAGACAGGAAGCCCTGAAACTGAGTGGCGAGTAAAGCCACAGGGAGGATATGTTTTTATAGGAGACATGGATGTGTTTCGGAGTTCCATCTGAACAGCAACAGGCACTGAGACAAAAAAAAAAAAGGTAGAAAAAACAACAAATGTGGAGAGAAGGGAAGCAAAAAAGATGAGGTAATAAGTGTGAGAAAAAAAAATAGAAGTACAGACAAAGCAAGGAGGAAGTTGTACGTTTTGTTCCCTCAGTATCGTCATCTAACAGCTACAGAACAGTGTAATTTGAAAATGAGTAAAACCACTCTCCACAAGGAAAAAAAAAGGTCCATTTAAATTCAGTTAGGAGGATTTAGGTGGCATGGTCGAGGCAAAAGGATTTGTTTCATTTGTTTTCAAGAAGGTCTAGTGAGATGAGTGGAATAAAGACAGGCAGAAGGAGAGGGATGGAGCAAAAGGGGTAGGTAAAGTACAAATTTGGAACCACACAAGCCAGCCACACGCTGAAAGACTGTAATTTGGACTTTCCCAGAATAGCCAGTAAAGTAGGGAGAGAGAAGGGACAGAATAACATAAACCCTTTAGCAGCACGCAACACACAACAACAACACACTCCCCAGGACACCCATCAAATCGCAAACACATGCATGTGGAGGTACAGATATATCCTGCATGTCTACATACAAACATGGGCGACGTGTTCATGTGCAGACCCAAAGTGGTTCTAGTGTAAAGGGACTCTCTGCCATCTGTTGCAAGAAAAAAAACACAGAGGATGAGAAGATGACATAAATGCTGCCTGAAAACACTGAATGAGCTTCCATGTGTAATCAATCCACCCACCATCGCCTTTAAAGCAAACCCCGTTTTTGTTTAATCTGTGAAAAAAACCAAAGTACAAACATGACATGTCGTGGTTTTACACCGGACAATTTCTTGGCCAGTCACAATCACTCGGCTCTGGGCAGTCTGTCACCGCAGCTCTTTTGTGTTGCTCCACAGAGAACTTGAACTGAATCTTGACTGCAAATGTGGCATTCATTTAGAGTTTCTTCTAAATTAGACTTCCTGACACGCAACGGTGATGTTCCAGCGTGAGTGGTAAAGTTCTAGCAAACAAAAAACTGTAACCTCGGCATGAAAGTGAGGCAGTGCAGTTTGTTGTTAGATGATTCAATCATGCAAAAAAAAAAAAAAATGTTTTTGGTATTCATTATTCAAACAAGAAATAGCATGTTAAATTTTTGCTGATTTAGATTTTTCCTTTATATATTATAGGTCACTTTTGCTTTGACAAAGAAAGCTTTGGGATGTTTGTACATTTCTGTGAAGCACATAATAGGTTTTGTTTATGTTAAGCTTGACAAAGTTTTTTTTATTCCTCCATTTTTAGGTTTTTCCCCTCTGTGGTGATTACTGCTCTTTACTGACACAAATCTGTAACTGATCGGTTCACTTCAACCAGTAACTAATACTTCTGGTGCTTCCTAAAACAGCTGAAACCAATAATCACATCAGCAGCAGAGGTGTCACGGCTGATTTATGACTCCGAGTTTAAATACTCCCGCACAGGGCCGAAAACCACCCCACACAGTGAGCTCGAGATATCCATCTTTTTGTGGAGGTTACGTCCTCATCAGGACACTTTTAGCTGCGTGTCAGCTGTGCAGACGATGCACAGACATGCACAGCTTCGAGCAGCCGTCTATCAAACTTAGAGATTTGCTTTTTGCATTCAGCGTAACTGGAAACAGATGTTGTGAAAAGCTCTGCAGGATCTGACATGCTGTCTAAAACCCTAACAGTATGGATTGCAGAGAAGTATAAACAAAGTGTCACTCATCACAGCACTGAAAAAGGTTAAACATCAGCTCTAATATGTCAAACCATACCATATCTGGGGGAAGTTCAGCTTTTGCTTCAGTACCATGGGATTGAAGGTTGTGAGAGAATGATACAGACTGGGAGACACTTGCATTCAATTCTGGCCCAACTTTGAACATCTTAATGTGGAAGAGTGTTAAGCACAAAACGACTCACTTTAATTTCAGTAATTGCTGCTGTCGAGCCCTCAGGTAAAGGGGGATGGCTGTTTGCATTCTTTCCACTAATAAAAGGACAAAATAAATATAGTTTCATGTCTGCTTCTGTCAGCAGTACCGAGCAGGTTCATGACACTCAGAACAGACGAGACTTTTCTTTATTTTATTTTTTTTCTCAGTGACATCAAGGAGATCAATAAATTAAAACGGGATGCAAAGAATAGAAACAGCAACGCTTGTCACATAACGAAGAAAATGGAAAGTACATACATCTTAAGGGACATTTAAAACTTTTTTCTGAGGTTATTTGGCTTGATTAGGTCATTAAATACAACAAGTCTTAGGTTTTGTTTATTTATATACTGTATGTAATAATGCTCGCCTTCCTTTTTACGGCTTTTGCCTGATTTGTGTATTTGTGTGTTGTTTATTCAACTTTACAGAGTTTGGCAGCTGCACAGAGGAGCCAGTGGAAGGTGAATTTGAGACAATATTTGTTTGAGTCAGAGGATTTATAATATAAAGCTTCAGTTTGCATCCATCCATTTTCTATACCCACTGAATCCATTACTGGGTCACGGGGGTCTGCTGGAGCCAATCCCAGCTCATTGCAGGCAAGAGGCAATGGTACACCCTGGACTGGTCACCAGTCCATCGTAGGGCCACATATGAAGACAAACAACCACTCACACTCACACCTACGGGCAATTTAGAGTTCTCAATCAACCTTACATGCATGTTTTTGGACTGCGGGAGGAAACCGGATTACCTGTAGAAAACCCACTCAAGCACAGGGAGAACATGCAAACTTCAAATATCGGGTTCGGGAGTCAAACCAGGAACCTTCTTGCTATGAGGCAACAGTGCTAGCCACTAAGCCATCATGCTGCTTCAGTTTGCACGAACCTAGTATTTCAAAAAAGATGATAAAAAATGAGACAACAAACTAATTTATGTCAAGGCTTTGGAAAGACTATGAGCGCTCAAGTCTAAGTTTTGTTACTTATGAAAGGTGTTCATTTTCTTCTGTCTCAAACCATACAAAAACAATATCCCCTAATCTTTTTCTAAACTGCTTGCAGACATGCTTTGTCTTTTGCTTCTTGTTTATGTTTAATTTTTACTTATATATATATATATATATATATATATATATATATATATATATATATATATTGTCTGACTTGTATCTATCTGCTAATTTGTATTTAGGATCAAAGCAGATGGTGAAGTGAGGCATCCCCCCACTTTACAAACAGTCTGTGTCAGTAGGTCAATTAGAGCAAGTGGGTCAATTGTCGATTATATCTGGATCACTTTGGTCCACTGCTGATCACCCTCAGGCCCGCCAGTGTAGGAATTAAGTGAATGCTGTCCTCATTAACAAAACAATTATTTTGACTCCATGGGATTATCGGGTTTTAATACTCCTTGATGACTTAATCTCACTGTGAATTTAACTGTTAAAATTCACAGTGATAGAAATAGATTAGATTCATTTCCATTCATTCATTTTCATGTTTTAAGCACAATTAGCTCCAGATCAGCAGTCACATGCAGCCAGTATTTCTAAATCATACCAATACCTGACTTAACAGAGTCAGGCTGGTAACTACAACTGATTTAGCTGTCACTCAGTTTCTGTGAACTGCCTCAGTAGATTAAAAATGCATTTATCATGATGTAATTATAATCTACAACTTTTCACAAAAAATATTTTCAAAAATGTCTTAACTGCTTGCAAACAGTGAGTTTCCATTTTTTAAGGGTTTTAAAGCAAGTGAAAGAGGTGAACATTAAGCTTAAAAAAACTAAGACAGATCAGGGAGACAGAGAAAATTTCAGACTGACAAAATCAACAATTTGTTCTATTTTTATAGAGAAGATAAACTCAGCAAAACCCAAAAGTGTTTCCTTGATAAGGAAAAGTAACTTTACAGCCGTGGCGCTCTTTTTGTTACAGTTTGCAGCCTTGAAATACCTTCACAAAAGCAAACAGTTCACAGAGGGTTTATCAGAAGTAAGAAATCAGTATCACTGCTCAAGAACAGACTGGCCTGGTTAGGTCTTGCTAGAAAACATTTGTGAACATGCCAAGCTTGCGAACAAGATCCTTTGAGTAGTCTTGGCTCTCCTCGTTTTCAGTTGTTTAACTAAAATCTGCAGATTATAAGACTGCAGCTGCCTTCATGCAAAGGAGGAAAACCATTATGAGAGCAATCTGAAGAGTTTTCAGTCATTTCCGTGTGTGCTCATTTCCAGCTTGGATGGCTGGGTGGTTTGAGTTCATAATGATGCAATACGCATGAAGATCTTTTGAGACACTGAAACACCAGTCTGGACGCAAATAGTTTTTATCTTAAAAGAGTGTTTTAAAATAGAAAAGGGATGGATATATTACTGAGAAAAGAGCAATGGATGACACTGACAAATTATAGTGTTTGATATTGTGTTTTATTTCCTCACTTCTGAAGCAATAGTTGGATATGCTAGGTCGTTACCGTTTCAGCCATGGACCTGAAGAAGTACTGGAGTCCTTTTCTATTGTAAAACAAGAAAGAAGTGTATTTACTATGAGTTGTCATCATTTAGTGTTTCCTATGAGGTTATTCAGATATGTTAGTTCATTAATCACTTAAAAGCAATAATTCATTGTCTGTGGGACAGACTCTGTTTAAAAACACAAGATTTTATAATTGCAGAGTAGCGGCTGAAATCATTTCTGCTGAGATGAGTCAGCCATTCAGAAAAAACAAGCATCGCCACAAACTATGCGTCATTTTTTTATTCCCCGAACTTTCCTGTCATAACTCTGTGGCTGTCCTTCATGGTGTTCCCATGCATTCATAATTTTCATCCTTCGCTGGGTAAAACAAATACCGTCAAGGTACAATATCAGGGGTAAACCACAAGGATGAACCAGATATGTTTCACTGTAGTTTAGATTGATTTGATTTGAGGTTGAACTCCTCACTAGTGGTAAACAAGCTGGAGGGCTTGCTTAATTCAAGGGAGAAAAAAAAACTTGGTTGTCATGCCCACTCATGCATATTCACTTGATGGCGTTGTTTTTGCAAAATGGATTTGGCACCGCATTGTGCCAAAAAGTGTTGGGAAAGGGCAAAACATTACCCCGCTTTTCTTTTCTTTGTGCCAGCTCTGTATTCAAACTCTTATTCGTTTGCTATGATGCAAAAATCAGAGGTGGGGAATTGCATTCAGTGCAAGCTATATCATGTTATGGTATTTTATAAATCATTTGGATAAGACAGCACATTTATTGGACTTAAATAGCTGTTGACACTAAAATACCATCAGAGATGTCTTCCTTGTCTTCTTTGTGATTTGACCACATGGTTTTGCTGTCTGCTGATAAAGTGACATTTGCTCTCGTACAACTCCTACATATGAAACCGATTATTTCAGTCACTACGATCCCTTAGCTCCTCAATTAAAAAGTAAAGATATTTTTTGGCAGACCTTGAAGCATACTTGGATGTAAATGAATCATTCTCAGAGTTCACACTGACAGTCATGATCTTTCTGCGGTTTTCTCTCTGCTTTGAGCCGTACGTCCAGGCTAATTATATTTGATCCAGGGATCTCCTCGTCTAACATTTTTTGTGCTCTTTTAAGAAACGAGTAAATAGGGCTTGGTGAAAGATAGTTATCACCAAGCTGAATGTGCTCAGGTGTGTTTGCTCTGCCTGAAGGCTATTAGCACACTCATCAAGCACGCATTCAGGCAGATAAACCGACTTTTTATGACTGAAGGTGTGCACGCGTTCATGCTCATGGTTTTCTCTTCGAACCTTTTATGAAAGCTATCAGTAATAAATATACATTTCAGTCTTGGATATCACTTTAGCCCCAAACAGTGTCTCTAGCTGTCTATTTACACTTACACACACTCCTCCTTACACAAACAGAAACCGGCGCAGCGCTTCCACTGTCCTGTTCTGGAGGTCATGGCTTTTACAAAAGTTCTGGTCAGGTTCTGCTGTAAGTTACCGTTGGCAGCTGTCGCCCTCAAACGTCCGCACGAAATCAAATTGACAAATAAATTGAGTCTGTTTTTGCAACACTCATTTCCATTGATTTTACTTCCACTGACCCTATACCACATTGTTTTCTGAGTACTTTTATTCTGATTATACTATATTCTGTCACGTCAATGACGTTTTTAAAAGGCTTTTATGCTTTTCATTGATTCCTCAGTGCACCGTATGGACTTTTGCTCCACTGATGTTTTAGGAGTTTCAGTTTGTGTTTTGTTTCCTAGTGACACCTCCGCGTTTCCGTTATTGAAGATCAACTCAACCATTTTTCCTGACCCATGATTGTATTTAGATGAGTTGGTTTTGAGTGTTTTGTGGTCTTTTGTGTTTGGTATCACACAGGGAGTGTGTTGTTTGGGACTTTGTAATGTGGTCAGCGCTCACACGAGAGACATGCCCAGTGGTGCAGGGAGGGAAGGTTGATGTCTGCGAGTGTGGGAACACAGGCTGCTACTGCCATGCAATTTGCAGTGGAGACTAAATTGAAATATATATTATATACCAAGTTCTAGGAAACCTTGTTTCTCTTTGTCTTTAACTCTCAACTTTCCATCTGCATCTGTTTGTATAGTGATTTTGCTTTGGGGAAAAAACAGGGAAGGGCGAGCGTTGGACAGAAAAAAAACAAAACAAAATGGGCAGACAGTCAGAAGAACCTGCCCTAATGTGACCAAAAGACAGAAAGGCAATTTAAAAAAATGACAAGAGGAAGACAAGACAGAGAGAACTTGGATGGAGGAGAAAACGGAGAAAAACTGGGCCCCTGACCTGACCACACTGACACACTCGGGCCTCTCGCTCCTTGCCAGCTGTGCATTGTGGTAAAGTCAGAGAAGGCACTCTTGCACACACATATACTTATCTACGCATGCTGGCGATGAGGACATACTTGGCCTGTGTTAATGCGTGTGTGTTTGGTTGTGACAGACTATCCATGCGTGCTAAAGAGAGTGCAGAAGCTACCAGAAATTCAACTGTCTGTGTTTGTTTTCTTTCCAGCCTTTCTGTCTTTGTGTTCACATCCCCGAACCTGTATGCATGGCTGTGTATGTGTGTGTGTGTGTGTGTGTACATATGTTTACACTGTTGCTGGATTGTGCTGGTGTTCGTTTCCATCTGTTTTTCTAGCTCAGCCGTTCCAGCGGGCAGGACATCGGTGTGCACTGTGTCCCCATGTAGCACTCCATCATCTCAAACTCTTCACTGTGTGCACACATGTGTCGCGTCTGCGAGCCATTAGCAATGTCGAGCACAAACGGAGTAATTAGAAATAAGTGCTCAAAGGTGCAACGGTTAGACCCCACAACCCCCCAAAGATCCCCTCCCACAGTCCTTTGCCGCATACTGAGGCCGCTATTCCCACCACTGGATTCAGACTGTTGCCCAACATGCATGTCTCTGCAAATAGAAATGGCGCTGCTAACAGACGATGTGGGTACCCTGTGTTTTCGGAGCGGGCCACGGTGAGTGCTGACTGGCCCTCTAAGTGGTTATTTTTACTGTGTGTGGGGTTCCACAGGACTGGCAGGGGAGAGTGGTGCAGGAAACGCAACAAAGTCAAAGAGTCATTGGGGAAAGTTCCCTCTGAAGACAGCATTTATCATGTCTGTGTATCACTCAGTCAGTGTGTGTTTGTGCTTGTGCACATGCATCATGTTTATGTGTATCTTTGGGTAAATATGTGTAATTTAAACTGTAACCAAATGCGGGTGGGCTTTCGCAGTACGTGTGTACTGTGTTTAGGCAAAAAGAAATGTCCGTGTATTTGTTTGCCTGTGTGTTGGGCATGTTTGTCTCCCCTTTTCTAGGAAACAGGCTTTCCTTGGCAAAGCAGGCAGCCAGCAAATCTGCTGTAACCTCTGTAACCCCCACCCACCACCACCACCTCCTCCACCCTTCCTCACCCTCCAGGAGAGAAGCTGGGAACTGATACTCTGCAATCTGGGGGAGTGAGCGTGCCAGGCTCCGTGAGCTGAGGTTCGGGCACAGAACATCAGTCAGGACTGCACACACTCGAACGTTCAAACAATGACACATAAGCGCTGCGCACACATGTCGATGTTTGAGTGGATGTGGGGACTTCCCACACGGGCGCATGACATCTTAATTCAGTGCCACCAAGTGAAAAGTGGTATACAGAGGAAAGGAAATGGAATGGAAAAACTGCATCGCTCCAGCTGAGGTCAGTTTTGGAGGCAAACCCAATGTTGAGTGTGCAAAGTAAAAAACCTTAAATATGTGCTTTAATCGCTGTCCTCACTTTGCCCTCGAGCAATACGTGCTCTCACCAAAGTCAAACAAAGGACGCAGAGGCAAACCGGCACAAACATATTTGCATTTGCACACAGTTTACGCCAGAACTAGCACAAACACCGTGTGGAAAATTGATCCTAATAATTGTGTCTGGAGTCTAATTAAGATAACACTTTCAGTGAGTCTAATCAGTCACACGTATATAAACAAATCTGCTTGGTATGCATAGATTCTCGTGGATAAACACACCTTTTTGTGCACACTCAGGCACACACATGAATGTAAACACACTGGGGCCACCATAAATTACAGTCATTCCATCTGGGAGCATTAAGAAACTGTTAATGAATAGGGTGCTGCAGCAGCAGCCACAAGTGGAACGAAGCAGCTGGAGGAGGGAGGAGAGGTGGAGGCAGAGAGGCTGGGGGAGGTGGGTAGCATATGGGCAGCAGATATGTGTGTAGTCATGTAAAAGAGGCTGTGGTAACAACGTCTTGAGGGAATAGAGGAATAAAAAGATCTGTTTTGAAGCCAGTGGTCTCTGTGACCTGCCTGCTAGAAAATTCTCTGCAGGAGTGTATCACATGCAAATACCCATAATCGTAATAATATTTGTCAAGGAAGCCCCATGCAGTAGGTCAAACGTGAGTGCTCACATTTTAAGCTCACCAAGATGTTTAGCATTGTATACTAAGATCAAAAAGCCAGATAAACTCAGCCCCCCCGCCCTCCACTTGCTACTGAGTGGGGTCTGCACTGAGCTGTGGTATAGCATGAAATGCAGGGAGAATGACAACACAGCCCCAGACTAATGAATGCAGTCTTTCTGTGGGAGGTGTCTGAGAAGGTGTGGCAACAGAAGGGCAAGTTATCTTAAGTGACCTTTTAATACCCTCAACCCTTTCACCATGCCTCACTGGTGGGCGTTCAAAGTGGACACATGGGCAGTATAGAGAGCAGAAGTGTGCCCGGGGAGACAAAAGATACCACCTGTATGCTAATGCATTGTGGGACTTTCAGAGTGGGCAGCAGTGCAGAAGTAGGGGATAAAGTGGCGCTCCTTTAGAAAAAGCCCGGGGCTATAAAACAGAAGCAGAAGCCAAAAATTGATTCTGGACCCACCATTTTTCCTTAACAAGTAAGCAAGAAATCTGAAGTGTGCCATTTTATGGGAAAGAGGGTGCCGTAAAATTGATTTTCTGTCTTTAAGGCTGGAATGGAGAGAGACAATGAGAGCAATGTGGATGAGTAACCACAGGATGGTCCAGACGGGGGAGAGAGAAAAGGGGCAAAGGCAATAAAATTTATTTCTAATCTGTGTGTTAAGTAATGACAAAGAGACGGGAATGGTGAAGTGTGCCGCCTCAAAAGGAAAGCTGGGGGCGTTTGAGGAGATACAAGCAGAGGCTGTAAAATTCATTTTACCATCCACTTTTTAAGTAATATGAGAGGAAAACTCGCCGAGGGTGAACACAGTGTCTTCAGTAATAAGCAGAAGGAGAAAACAAAGCAATAAAAATCCTTTCCTTGGTTTTATATTTTCTTTAGAGGAAGTGGGGTTTGACTTGTGGAGTGTGCCGTGGCAAAGGGGCGGCTGTTCATATGGAAAAAAGGAAGCGAGGTCAGAGGCCGTAAAAGTCTTTCTCTCATTGCTCCGAGCAATAAAGCAGTGTGGTAGCAAGTGCCTGATGAATGGAGGGTGGAGTAATTGCTGTTAATCAGATTTTAGAGTGGCACCCTTTAACAAAGACACTGGGCTCCTTCTTTTGCAGCCCCAGACCACACATGCAAGCTCTTTGCTCGTTCATCAGCAAACTCATATAAACATATCTTCGCCGTGCACACAGGCGCACCATTCATGTCATCTGAATTCACCGCTATCTCTTTGCTCCACTAACTCTATTTGTCACACCTTGTTTAAAAAGCCCCGAGCCACCAATTTACCACTCTGTCTATCAGTGTGTATACACATCCTGCTTTCTGCACCGCAGGATTTTTCAGACCATTTATTACCACGTATTTAGTCTCGAAGCATCACCACTTATATAATGCTCTCTGAGTGGATCTGTTTCCGGCTGTTCGCACCATCAACGAAACAAGTTGCAAAAAGCAACTTGTTGGAAAGCTGGATCGATCGGACTTCCTGTCTGCCAGCAGTAGTCAGCAGCAGTGTAACTGAGGCTCCCGACTGCACTGAGATTCACCTCAGTGATGCCACTTGTTGTTGCTATCAGTGTGACAGACAGGGTGGTGCTGTTCTTGACATGCCTGCTGATAAAGTCTCCAGCCTCCACCGTGACTCTGCAGCTTCTGTTCTTTAATTAAGGCGAAGCGGTGTCTCTTTTATTTAACTGGGATAGTGGGAAAAAACCTATGGCCTCCTCAGATCAGGTTATGGAGATAGTTTTTTTTTTTGTTTTGTTTTTTTAGGATCATACATGGACTTACAGCTTCCCCCAGAAAACAAAGCTCTACCAGCGTTCTCATAACCACTCAGCCTCCTTTCCACTTGTTTCCGCAGGAGAAAGGCTCACAGCTGGCAACTGTGAGATTGCTCGAGCGCTCTTTTAAAAATCCCATTGTGTGAGTGTAATGTGTTTCTGGATTGTTTACCAAGCGATATGATTTCAGTTTCCCTTTCCCTGCAGTGTTGTATGTGTTGTAATGATGTAATTGCACTTTAGCACTCTGCTGTAATCTACTGGGCAGCTTATTCCCACTGAAGCCTTTGCACACACTCAGGGTGATGTGTTGTTGTGTGAAGGAAAAGTAGGGGATGGTAAACAGAGCCTCTGGGTGGTCCCCTTTCTCTAGACCCAGGCTCCACGGACACACTGTAAAGTCTGCTGACAGGAGGAGAGCTCTTTCTTTTCAGCACAACTTGCGTTGCTGCTTTCTGTCGCTTGTTTGTGGCTTCCAGAGACTATGGAGTTGCCCTCATACATATTGAAGGGGCTTTTGAGGAATCCACCAGTGAGCGCTTTTTTCATCCTCCCTTCCCTATTTACACTGGAGTGTCAGTCTCCCCCTCTTCTTTTCCCTGCATCTGCCTGTATCTTTCTAAGAAGTACTTTTGCATTCTACTGTTCACTTTCTGTTCTTCTCTGTCACCCGCCTACTTCAATACAGGGAGCCTTCCTTTCTCACACTGCTTTGCTCCAAATTTTTCCCTGGCTCAATATTTTTGGCTTTTGTTTTGTAGATTAACACTCTTGAGAGCATCTCTCAAAGCCTCTTCTTTGTTTTCCTCCCTCAGTACCCCCACTCCCCCTCCCTGCTTACTACAAATGCTCTCTTCAGTATACACTGGACATGTTTTGATACATTTTTTTGTTCTTTCCAGTTCCTATTCTGAAACCTAGACTTTGGGTTTTGGTTGCTATTGGGTACTTATCCAATGCCTTTAAAAAAAACAATTTAAGCAATTACTTCTTTCTTAACATCAAATAGCATTTTAAAAAGCAACAAAAAACAATTAATTATACTTAAAGTTCAATCACAAATATGTAGAATAAAATAGGTATTGGTATTTTAAGTCCAAGCTGACAGTTTGGCCTTTCTTTTTGGCCACCTCTGGAAACTTCAACCTAGCATAGTCATAGTATGTCACAGGTGGGATTTTCCAGCTTGAAATAACACCATATTACCAACATAACGCTTCTCCACCTGGCAACTCAAAACTGGAAGCGTCAAGGCCGAGTTGTGTAACTTCCTCTGCTGGTTTATCGAGCAAATAAAGGAAGAGCAGGATTCTGCTTATAAAAGTCACTTGGCACTGGATGGTGAAGTATATATTCACTGATTCTGAAGTATCGGTGAGTATTTCCGATACTTGCGTTGGTATGTGAACAGCTCTGGTGTACATCTTCTCATGCCAGGTAATGACACTTTTTTCTTTTATGATCTAATTTCTTTCCCATTTTTCTTGAAATTTCCCTTCAATGAGTTCAATATTAATATAGTCTTGTTTTTATTAATCACACTTCCCCTCACTTTCTATTTATAATTTTGTTCCATCACTCTAGCTGCAGTTTGGCATCTTGCTTCACTGCCTCCCCTGCCTTCGCATGTTACGCCTCATCTGAACATGTTATTACATCTTGTGCCTCTCCACTCTCCTTGTGTCCTTATTTGTTTCTTGTCTATTTCCATCTTCCTCTCACTCCTGCTATTCCCCTCGTAATCATTTGGCATCTGTCCCACTTCCCGCTTCGACTCGACACTCTCTGTGGCCTAAGATATATTTTTGCGTACATATTAAGTCTCTTTTCACCGTCATTCTCAGCCTTCCTCCTTCTTATTGCTTCCCTGTTAATAATTTCACTGTGGACTTTTTCGATGCCTGTATCTGAAGAGATGAGGTGGATTCCATCTCCTCGCGTTGCTGTCGAGCCATCTCCAAAATGACCTTGCATGACCCCAGAGAGGGCATTGCGTTGTGGATTTATTTGTCTATGTGTCACCTGCAACGTCTCAGAACTCACTTGCTAGATTGTGACAGTCTTGGGGGAATGATATATTGCACTCTAAAATTTCAATTTGCCCAAGAGAGGCAGCTGTAATTACAGGTCAGTAAAAGTTACATGTTGGCTAATTACTGGTCCAAAGGTCTCCCTGCATCATTTATTGGAGAAACATATTTATTGCTGCCTTATGTTACGTACTTCCTTTTCTTTATTTCTCCAGTATCATTTTGGTTTGCATATTGTCCGTCTTAAGTGTTTCTTTTTAAAGCTTTTCAATCTCATTTGAGACACCTCCTCACTTTTTTCTTTCATTCTTACACTCTTGTTATTCGAAATTGTGTTTGCAATTTCTTACAAATCCTCCACCTCCTCATCCGCCTTCTTCTAAGCTGCTCTTTGTCTCTCAGTTTTGGTTATATGATGGATACACAGGCATAGATATTTTTGAATATGAGCATGTGTGCTTTCCTGAGTGCCTATAAGCAAAGCAAAAACCCATCTACCATCAAGGACACTCAGTGATACCCCTACCTTCTCTACCTCAAGGCTCCATAGCTATTATGTCCTTATATATGTAAAAAAGCGAAGAGTCCCCATTGTTAATCTCCTTTTCTTTTGTTAACCCTGTACATGGACATGTTGCTGGAGAAATGCACTGGCTTCCAGCTTAACCTCCTAATATCTGACGTACACATGTGTGAACATCACACATTTTCTTGTATTTTCTTAACTAGGGCCCAAAACAACAAGACAAAATTTGCTATAGGTCTTAAGAAGTTAAAAAAAAAAAGCAATAGACATAACTTTAGACTGAAAGGGCTTTTGTCTTGTCATCTGACCCTTTGTGATGAGGGCTTCCCAACAAAGGTGACATTTAGGGAAAATCATGATGTAGAACTGCAGTTTCGGATCCATATCACAATAAGAAATCGTGGATCTTACCATGGAGTCTCCAGAGCAAAGTCTCCAGACCTAATACACCTCCAGGCTTTAAACATGGGTTTTGAAAAGCACATGCTCCTGCAGAAAAAGGGATGAGCTTGTGCATGTTGAGTGTTTTTTTCTTTTTTTTTTTTTTTGATGAGAAAATTCATTGGTAAGAAACATTGATATTTTCCATTTCATGGTTTTAAGAAGCATAAAATTGGAAGATTTTAAATGGTCCACGTATATTTAGCATCTTTTTAACCATGTCTACAAAGCACTTTATCATGTGTTTCTTATTTACCCATTCACACAAGAGTTTATTCATACACACACAACACACTGTATACTTTATGTTTGAGGAAATGTGTGGGTCCCATGTCTTAGCTGAGAAAAGCTGCTGATCAAATCCTCTACCAGCTGAGCTATAAGCAACAAAAAAAGAAAAAAAATGTGGCGCTCTGCATTTTGCCCAACATCACTTGCGAACTGAAGACTTCATGAATCAAATTCATTATCGTATGACTGAAATGCAACCACTCTACTCCCTATGCTACAGCCTCCTGTTTGACACACGGTAACTATCTAGATATTGCCCCAAGAAGCTGTAGTTGTCCTTGTTGGCCACGATAAATTAGCCCACAGACATAAACTGCTCTGTGTTGAAGCGGTGATAGTTTTGTATCCTCTCTGAAACCCGTTTTTAGACTGAGACTCTAATATTTTGACTGTCATTGTAAGGAACTACTAATTCCAGATAAACTACTGCTGCTGAGCCAGTCCTCCAAACAGGTGTGACTCAAGCCATTTTAAGACATGACCTGCAGAATATGGTCCAGACATTGTTTCGACTTCATGGCCAGCAAGGGATCATGTGACTGATTGAACAGGAGGCATGACATGATACAGAAGTTGTTGACTTGTTTTCTGCCTTAATATCTAATTATCCTTATTAATTGATCATTAATTTCTACCTTGATCTGAAAACATTACGTATCATTTACTATCCATGAGTTTGAAAGCTTACCACCTCCCCGGTAAACTGGCTCCTTCAGTGATCATCTTATTGACTAAGGACATTTTTGTTTTCACATGCAGCCATTCTGAACAACTTCCAGAAATTTCAGGTCTGTGGCGTGCGTATGTGTGAAAACATCTCTTAATTGCGTTACCCCGGTGAACCCTACTCTCTCTGCCAGAAAACCGTTGGAAGCATTGGATATAGAGCTATTCATAATCAGCCAACTTTGTGTTTACCTCTGATTAAAAACGGCTAATTAAGAACCAGAAGTTACCATTTCATCTCTGTGGTATTACTTCACGATTACTCACTGATTACATTGGCTTTTCTGTTAAATTGCTCCACCTGGTCATTAAATTTGCTTCATGTTGCCTCAGGAAACGATAGGGAAAACAGCCTGTGAGGAAGCATTAACAAGTTCACAAGCGCATGTCTTCATAGCCAAAGTACAGAGGGAAAGATGGTTATGATATGTTTACAGTTTTTTTCCTCTCAAAAGACAAGATAGACCTTTGGGAAACTATTTACAGGGAGCACTTCAATTCAGTTGATTGCAAAAAGGAAAAAAAAAAAAGAGCTCATAGGTTCAGGCACGACTCCTGGAGCTACATTGACTAACAATGGTCCACACAATCCAGAGAGGCCAATTAGACACACAGTGGACTGAGTACCGCTGGGTTGCTCCATGATTCACACCAACAGGGTCCACTTATGTAAATAGATGGTGGGGCGTTGTTAAGGGAGGGGAACATGATGACAGTCTGTCATTAAACCTCTCATTTGTATTCACAGCAAAGAGAACAAACACTTCTCCTATAATGGCTATGCTCCAGGAAGAAAGTGGCAACAGTCTGCAAAAGAAGCCAAAGAGGTTGTGTATGACTGCATTTGCACCTGCTGCAATAGACGAAGGTGGACTAAAACACAAGTACAGTAGACACAGTCTGAGAATGTGTTTGGGAAAGTTAAAATGTGCTGCAGGTTGATATAACTTCATGGATTCCCAGTAATTCAGTTTTTGTAGAGTGTTTTGGTTTATCCTCTCAGGATCATAGAAAGTGCATTTCTATGACATCATCTAATTGCTTTGGTTAAAATGGATGAGAAAAAATTATGGAGAGTCAAGTTCCCATGCCTAGATCAAACGATACTCCCTGTCATTTTCCTATTTCTTATTTTCATACTTCAGAGAGGAAATTCCGTCAGGATTTGAGGTGAAAAAGGTTGTGTTTATGTGTGTGTGCGTTTTGTTTTCGTGACTGTGTTGACATGCAAGCCTGCAGAAATCCATGGATGGGTGTTTTGTAAATCTGGCGGTGTGGTATTGAAAAGAAAATCTGGGCTGAGCCGTAGATTTGTTCTATTATTCACTCATTCAGGAACCCAGGTTTGTATAAAATTTAAGGGTCCTCTCATTTTGCTCCTGATGGAGTTTTGACACAAACGGTACCATGGTGAAAGCCTTTCCACAACAAATTTTGATTGCAATGCAAATGCCAATTATGCTGGCAGTCCCTCTCACCCTCTTATCTTCCTACTCAGACAGAAAAGAAAACAATTGGATTCTAAAAATTGATCCACCAGAATGAGCATTTTCCATGAATACAAAACCCATTCTTTTGGATAACCTGCTTGACACAAAATGGCACACAATTACCATGCATATATGGCTTTCTGGATTTGCACTGTTAGACCTGAAATGGTTTGTCAGCTAGGACAGAATTTTAAAATGCAGCCTGCCTACACCGTGAAGACTGACGACCACTGAATATAGAGTCTATTATTTGGAGAACACAAAGTGGTCTCTTTGAGTCGACAACTTCTACTGCAGAAAGCAAATAATAAAAGGAGAGAAAATGATTTAAAGATGGCTACAGTGACGCATAGTGCAGATTTGATTCTAACAGGAGATGTATACAGGTATAATAGGAGCTACTTTATTCTGCTTGGAGCTACCAGATGAGTGGGACGTAATTGCATTGTGACAAACTGTCAGATAAAGTCTTGATTTAAATCAATAGAATACTTGACAGTTTAATTACATTTTGACACCATTAGCTGCAACCTAAAATTGTACTTTTTTTTTTCAAAACTGTGAGAGATCTTTTGAAAACAAGCATAATAGGCTTCATCGAGCCCAGTATATAAGAATGTACAGATCTGCATAGCATCCCAAAACTGAGCTGACTATGCCTTTATATTTACTATATTTACTATATATACTATATATATTGATACATGTCATGAGGGTCTAAGTTATGCTGTGAAGTAGGCTGCCAATTTTTTTTTTTCTTTTTTTCTTTTTTGTAGGTGGGCTTGAAACCCCCCTCTGGTGATATGGCTCACTGCACTGAATAATGACTCCTAGTTCAGGTCATCCATGACGCCAGAGCAGTTCATATGGATCAGCACTAACTATCTAACCAAAGGAAAGTCTTTGTATTTAATTGCATAGATCATACTTAGTTTAACAAAGCATTCAAATATTTGAAAAGTAATCATATTGGAAGTTAAGCTGCGTTTTCTTCAACTGTGAATATGAAATTTATATCAGAAATTTATACAAGACAACAGGAACAACAAAGATATGACAGTGCAAGTTTTGGGTGGATATATATATATATTTTTTTTTAATTGCAAAATTATGACACAGAAATTGTATTAAATGCTGTGGGTTTACCTAGCCGTCCTCATAAAGTGGATCTGATGTAAATCCACAGCGCACAGGCGCCTGTGAAACTCGCTTTTCTCGGACAGCTCTCTGATTGGTCAGCTCTGTGGAGGAGGCGTGGCCACCAGATGCGTTCGCTACACAAAACCAGCCTCCACGCAGCACAGCCTCTCATTCACTACGGATTTGTTGACTACTTTTAATCTTGCTATAGTCTTTATTTTTTTCAAGAAAAAAAAAAGCTAACACTCTTCCACAAATTAAATCGTTTTCTTCTTTCACAAGTTCAAGTGTTTATTTGCGCGTGCAGTCTTCAGGTGCGCGGACGAGCACTTTTGATCAACTTTCTTTTTCTTTTCGTTTTGCACAACGTACCTGAGTCGCTCTGCACGGCTCTGCTCCTCTCCAGCATGGATTTGGTTTGGATCGCCTGCTTGGCTGTGAGCGTCTGCGCCTGGTTCGCTTCAGCGGAGCGGCACAGCGTCTACTGGAACAGCACGAACCCAAAGTGAGTATCTGTCTAATTCTTGGTCTTCCAGCGCACTTCAAGCCGTCCTGACTCTCCTGTTTCTCTACTTATAAAAGATGGATCTTCTTCTTCATTTTTTTGTCTTAAAGTAACTTCGAATCAAATAAAATGACTGTGGTTTATAATCAGACGCGCAGGAATAGCTGAAGACCATAAATATTCAGCAGTCTTGTTTTGATGAATCTGTAATGAAAACAGGCTGGTTGTTGACATGATAATGCAAGACAGTTGGGTGTCTCTCTCCCTCCCCCCTCCTCGCTTTCTGAACCTGTTATTATAGTGCTGTTTACCTGCAATTCATTGCCCTGCTCGTTCAGATTTAATCCTTTTTGCAATCTGTGTTTACCTGTGCTGCGGGATTAGTTACACCAGACTGTGTCATGTATTTGCCTTTTAGAAACTGATATTAGGGCACTGAGACAGTTTGAATGGAAAAAGTGTGCTTTAAATGTAAACCTATAAAGATTTCATGGACAGGCAGCGGCAGGATGTGTGATCCACACTTCCTCTGTCTCACAAGTTAATTTAGTTGTAGGTGTGATTGCAGCAAAAGACAAGAAAAGGGTTCATGCATTCATGAAGAATATTAAAAATTTCCCTAAGTTTGTGTTGATTTTTGCACGCTTGACTCACAACAGAAGGTGTTGAAATATCTGTTGCAATATCCTCCCCATCTGTCAGAGAGCTAGAACTTGTGTGTGGAGTGGGAGGCTCCTATCTCCTAAATCAAGAGATATCAGATGAGGTTCTACGTGGCTGTCAGGGAGACATAAGGGCGTTCATATATCAGGTGGTAAGACAAGTAATAATGGTGTGCGACAGAGACAGAGGAGGTAACTTGAAGCCTGCTCAGTAGGTCACACTGTGTGGGAGAGAGATGGATTGCTCAGGGACGAGAAATTGGAGCTCAAATTGTCGGGGTTAGGGGCCTTTCAAAATAAGTGGGGGTCAATTGAAATTATGGTTGATGATGTCTGGGGTGAAACAGCACAGAGTATGAAAAGGGTCAGGTTTACACACCGTAGGCAAACCTCTGCATGCACCCACACACATAAACACACCCACTGACACACATGGACGAGCAAGTGCAAACAGAGACTCCTGGCAGGCAATCAGTCAATCACACCAACAGACGCCATCTAAATCAATCAGCGTGGGGCTCACACTCTTTTTACAAACACCAAATGTTCTCCCGCCAGCTTGCACCCAACCACTTTCTCCCCCTCATCTCCCCCATGTGGCTAAAACCGTAGCGTTTAATGTTCTCAGAAAGTCCATAATTACAGCGACAAAGTGTTTCTCTGAAAATCTGAGTTAAGTCAAAAGTCCCAGATGGACAGGCGTTTCGTTATACTTTTGTTGTGTAACAACTTGCTTACGTCTATACTGATAATCCGTCTTTTTTTCCCCCTCAGTTACTACTTTGTTTCCCAGATGACGGCACTAAATCTCTCCCTTTGACTCATCTTAATCGCACATTCACAGAAAAAGTGCAGAGTTTCGGAAATGTTTTCATTCACTGAATTTTCATCATTCCCAGCAATCTCCCATCCCTTTGGACCCGTCACTTGATGCAGTGTGTTGACATCCATCATTTCCCACGTGACATGCACTTTTCCTCTTCTGGTCAGGTTTATTACACCCCCACCCCTACCCCCATCTCTCCTCCCCTGTTACTTAGAAGCTTGTCGTTAATCAAATCGATTACTGATTGATCGCTTTGGTCCATGTAACAGACTCATTTCCTTTTCCTCGGGTTGTTTGTTGAGAGATTTTTGCAACACACACATTCACACATGTGAGCACAGTTTCCCTGAGTGTGAGCACGCTTTAGGCCCTGCTGACTTCCAAGGTCGACTCTGCTTGAACTTTTAATGACTACTTTGTTTCAGCATGTGTCAAATCTTTTCCCGACTGTGTTTGCACTTAAACACCTCTTGAAATTTTACCAGTCAGTATATTTCCATCCTTTGTTTCTGATTAGCAACATCTTAATCACCACCAAGCTTTCATTCCCAGAAAGAAGCTTGCCAGTTCTCCCAATCAGCTTCATTTAGCAAGCCATTTTTTTTTTTTTTTTTTTTTGTAAGGGAGTGGTTTTGTGCACTGACTTACTCACATTGTGACTCACACATTCTCAACACAACTTAGGGAGCACTCATACGTGACTTTTAACATCACCCCAGCAGCCCTCAGTATTCCCTGACTTCAGTGTGAAGCAGTAATCTGCTCATATGCTGCTTTATTCCTTTTCCCTGCTGACGGAGCATGAGTATCCCTTCACTTCTCTCCTCCTCCAGTTTCTTTGTACCTGTCTCTCCCTCTCTCCACAACCTCCCTCCACCTCTTTTTGGCCAGGTTCCCTTTTTGGTTTGGTCCTGTGACTCTTAACTGTTTCATGACTCCCTCATATACTGCTTTTTTACTTGTTTTTACATCAAATCTTTTATTCTCTGGCATGAAAACAAATCAAATTGGGTCAGCCTTGTCAAAAAGTTTCAATACCTTTCTACATCTCCAGGTAGCGTGAATATACCTGTACTAACGCTTTGATTTTACTGGGTATGTCTTTTTTGTGCACTGTTTGCTCAAAAGCGGGTTATTTATGGCATGTTTCACCCACACGAAAGATTTTCTTGGTATTTATCCAGTCAATGTGGCTGTTTTGTGATGCGTACTATACAAATTGGGGGAATGGTCTTCACAGTGGGCCACAGAAAGAGAATAGTAACTGGTGTGACTGATCGAAGGTCAGAGTTCACTATGTGATGAAGTGGCTTGGCCTCTATCAATCTGTCAGTCATTCTGTCACGGCGGTGGTCCCTGAATACTGGCTGCCACTCACCACTGCCTGCTTCCACACAACCATGGCTATGCCTCTGGGAAACTCTCAGTCACCCCCCCTTGTCTTTTCAGTCCCTTTCGCTCCTTCACCGGCTTTTATCTCAACTTTACAAGCTGTCCCTTTTCAGTCTATTATTTCCTCACCTCCAACTCTGGTTCTCAGAGAAATGAGGGGGGAGAAGGGAAGCTTGCTAAGAGGTGTGGAATTTTTTTATCGTTCTTGGCACCCATGGCGATCCGTCACAAGGCACTTTGCCCTCTCCTTCACACTTTTTTTTACCCCTTGCTCTTTCCCGTAAGACTTCCTTCTTCTACCTTTCTTTTTTTTATGAAAAGCCACACGAGCTTTCCAAGCAAAACTGTTCTATTTTTTTATTTGCACTCTTCCTGGTCTTTTCACTTCCCAGTCCATGTGTGGGTGTCTCCTCCTGAGCGCTTTTTCCGAAACACTGAAAGCCGTGGAGCCAGTCTGAGAAGTCATGTCACGCAAGGAGGGAAATTAAACCGGAGAAAACAAATGAAGTGTAGGTGGAAGTGCCTGTTTGCCTTCTGACATGTGCTCACATGTATGTTCAACAGTCGGCAGATACAACTGGGTAGTCACATTAATGACTGTGATTGGTTGGGTGCCACAGAAAAGGGATTTCTGTGATTTCCAAGTAACCTGAACCGAAGTTACTTCCCTAACAAAAATATTCAGGCTTCCCACTTTACTTCCTAATCCAGCTGCGAACCCCTCCCCCTCTTTTGGCCTGTTTTCTTCAAACAAAATTCCTAAATCTATCCGTCCCTGTCTGAAATTGTTTTCACCCCACTCTCCTCCCACTGCTCTTAATCTGCTTTTGTTCTCTATCTGGTAAATTCAATCCAGGGAAAATGCTCAGTGATTGTGAAACGGGTAGTAATCAGCTACTATTGGCTCGGAGATCACTTTATTGTTGACTCTTCCTATCTTAACAAACTTCACTGTGTTGACAAGAATTTTTTTTTTTTTCACTGATTCTCTTCCCGTTCAATATTCTCCATCCACCTTGCAGCGTCAGAGGTAGGAGGGCTTGTTTTATTGACTGCATTAGATAGTGAATCAGGCCAAAGGTTTTAACTTCCTGCAGGCGTGCTGTTGGCGTTGCCAGTGTCTGCACGCTGTCTGCTGTCTGTCTCCTGTAAATGCTACGCTTCCTGTTAGCGTCTTTTCCCGGGAAAACTGTGTATCCTGTCTGCACAATAAACAATACATTTCTCACACACTAGCGCAGGCGAATGTCGTAAAAGTCTGGATGCAGGAGTTGATTAAACTTCCCAGGCTTGTATGAGAAATGTTTAAAGGGTGAGAATATTTAGATTAGCTTTGATTGATTGTTATATGTGGGGTGTGTTCTGCTGTGGCGCCTTTGGAGTTGGTTTGGGATCTGCCCTTTGCACCTACCTTGCTGACGAACCTCTTAGATGTCACAGTTTGGATTCCCCCTATGATCTGCGTTGCCCCAGTGATCCTAAGCGAGTGTTTCCCTGAACTCTTACCCATCCTGGTGCCTCTTCCTTATCTGTGCACCAGACTTCCCTTGCTTCTTCCCTATATTGCACTGATTTAGAAGAAATAATTCAGGAAGAGAAGCTCCATGGCGGTTACAGCTGTTCTTGTTATATGTGTGAACCGCAGAGCATGTGACCCCCAGACTTGTTTATCGAGTCCGGGGGACACTCTGAACTAACAGCTTATATGTTTGAATGCAGAAGAATTAGTCTGAAGAGTCAGATATTATCAGTGAAAAGAGCTATTGTGTTCGTTTTGCTGTGTAAATATGAGCTATTGTGTAACTTTAGTTTTTCTCTTGCCTTTTTTTTTGTCATGTTTGTTGAAAGTCAAGTGCGTTTGACCCTACATATGAAATACTCTTATCCCTAGAGGCGAGTTATATTATTACTACCACTACTACATTAAAAAAAGAATAGTAGTTACAATAATAATGAGATCTTTATTCATTCACAGTCAAATTCATGGAGGTACGATCAGTGTGTTTCTGCTTTTCAAAAAAAAAAAGAAGGGAAAACCATAGAGTTTTCTTTTGTGCAAATCAATCCAGTAATGCTCTTGTACATTTGCCTCCCGAGAAATTGGATGTCAGTGGTGACCTTTCTGCTCTGGCCCTAACAAGATACAAATGCCTCAGGGGACAGTCGCAGACAGTTGGAAAGAGCATATGTATTCATCTGAGCCTCCTTAGTACAGAGCAATCAGCCAATTCTTTCTCTGCTGGACCTAAAGCTTTGTCACTTCGCTGGGTGGCTAAGGTAACTCCAGCTAGTTAAGCCAGGAAAGGCAGCAGAATGACCAATAGCGTAGAGAGACAAAGGTTGAATGGCAGACTGGAGAAAGCTGATTGAGATGGATGACAAAAAGTCACACGGGGCAAAGAATGACGGCTGGAATATTATGTTAAAAAGGGAGGATCCGAAAGAGTTGGACAACATTTGTTTCTATGACGACCCCCAGCACATTCGCATCACATTGTGCTCGGCTTTGAAAACGGTGGGTCAGAAAGTTGCATATTTGGAATACCACGGGGGCAGGTTGTGATTGGTTCAGCGAGTTTTAGCTGGGGGAAGGACAGAGTTGACATGAGGATCTGGTTTGCTTATTGAGTGATGAAAGACGGACAGAGAGTGGGAGGGAGCAGCCGACAGTGATTGATGAACAGAGAGGCAAATGAAACAAGGAGAAATCGAATAACAGAATTAAACAGTCCACCTCAAAACTTCACCATTCTCTGAGGCACCACATATTTCATGGGGCAACAAGACTTTCACAGATTTGTCTCCGAATGAAACTTCTCTGTAGTGCCCTTCATCTTTCGGTAATCTTTTAACGCTGCTCAGTCCACATTTTGTTATGGACACACTTACCCACACACACCTATGCATCACTACTGTGTTTCCTTTGAACTTCAAACTCCAGTGTAAAGGGGTATTACCCCCGCTCTACATGTGAACAATAGAGGTGGGGAAAAAAGCTCCACCCTGCCTGTCTCATCTCTTACTCTGTCCCCAGTCATCAGCCCCTGCTCAGGGCCTCGCTGTCCACTCTAAGCCCCTGCATTAAACAAAGTCTGGTCCTGATGAATGGACCCCAGCTCAGCCTCTGCTCCACCCAATAATCCAGGCTTGGGCGAGCCAATTAAATGGTCCTCCACATTCCGGTTCACTCATCCATGATGTGGCCGACTTATGGGTAGTAAGGAGGAAAATACTCTTGTTTACGCAGTCAACGTGCCCGTATGGATCTCTTGGAGAAAGAAAACAATTTCACAGATTCACTGGTTACATGATTTTGTAAAAAATAGGTTTGAATCAATCTTTTAGAAGAGCAATTCCTGTAAAAGCATCCCTCCATAAAAATCCAAATCTATAAGGCTTTGTATTACTGACTATCCATGTATGAAATATTCCCGTGCTGACTTGGCTATTGTCCGACCTTTGATCCACATTGTGGCCTTTTTGCCTCAGAGGTCCAGCATTCCACAGGGCGATAAAGCACAGAGATGAGAGGGTGATGGATTGATGAAAGGAGGGGATGGAGGTTGTCGAAAAGGAAAAAGGCAGACCAGAGAGATTAAGAAGCAGAGATTAGACTCCTGCTCTTGAACGTCCTCCAATAAATCAGGAATTCTCAGAGGAGAGCTGGAAGAGGACACATACAGTCTCTGTTTTTTTGCTTCATAAGAATGTCAGCTTGCATTTCTGAGCACGTCACATTCTCTCACTGCTATCATCATTACTTGTTATTGGTATTCATCATCCACGTTATCACAACTGAAACCCACTCCCAGATTCCTGAGAGCTCTAGAGAGGCAACACATGCATACACCTACCCCGATATAAACATGCTGAAATGTATCAAGCGGCGGCAGATATGCATGCAAACAACATTTGCTGCACACCATAGCTCATCAATCCATACATGAATGGAAAACGCAACTGCTCCTTCATACTGTGACATTTACAACAGCTTCAAGCTCCTGTATAATTGATAGTAAGTATCCCGGTATAAACAATGGGAGTGAATACAGCCTATTAACAACGAGAGGGAAACTGTCTGCAAGAGAGCTCTAACAAGAGGCACATACTGGGGAAGGCAGAGAAATAGAGGATTTTGGAAGTCAAAGGTGGCAGGATTTTACTTTAACGTTTTAACACCGAGAGCCAAAACTCTCTTTGAAGGAAGTTACCCCAATCAGTTAATTAAGCTGATGATGTGGAGCGTTTCAATGCTTGGGTGTTAGAGGGGAACAAAAGGCAACAAGATAATTAAAAGTATTTGCCGTTTATAAAAGGCGTTAGCCAGCCTCACTTGGTTTGTATTCAATAACTGTTCTGTCTGCAAAGTGAGCCACTCCATCAGTGCAGGCACACTGTGAATAGAGACACTGTATGAAAAAGTGGCATTGATAAAGCAACTGTAGCACTCGCATAGAAAGTCTTTAGTCAGAGAAACTTCAAAAGCCATTCCCAACCCCAACCCTTTGACCCCACTCACCCACGCCTATTCATGTCCTCTGTCTCCCTCCGAAAGACTCTCAGCCTAAAAAGGCTGGGAAGTGGGGAGCAGAGAGGCATAATTACCCCCCTCCAGGGCAACTTTAATACCCTTTTTTGTCTTTTAATTGCACCCCCCTTCGACCTTCTTTTGATGAACACATTGGGACCATATCACAACCAGTTTGTAATCATTGGCGAGGGAGGGTTTGTGTGTCTGGGGGTGATGGGGTGTTGTTTGTGAGTGTTTTCAGTGATTACAGGGGGGGATGATAACTCTGTCAAGCCAAACCAGCCAACAGTGCTTGTTCAATGGGGTTATCGATTCTACTGGAATTGAAAGTAGCAGGGGGAGAGACACGTAAGCGCCAACCTAGTAAACACAGTGTGGCAGGCGAACTGCAGATAAGCACTAAGCATTCTGGACCGTGGCTAAGCAATAATTATCATCCTTCCCCTCCAAAAGTTGGCTGCTGCACACTGTCATCAGCATTATTTGGTGGAAGTTCCATCGATACGGAAAAAAAAAAATGCTTGTTGTCTAATGCGCCCGTATTGCTGCCTTATCTGGTCATCAGCGGTGAGGGAATGCAGTCAGGCAGAGACGAATAAACTGATGGGGGAGGGAGCCAAAAGGGGGAACAAGAGTCAGGGCCAGGAGTTTGGAGCCACAGCGTCTGCCTTGTTACCAGGGGGTACTGGGGAGACCTATGGCAGCCAGTAACATCACTAACTAATGAGCGACTGGTGCCTGTAGTCTTTGATGGTGAGTCACACATATGGACTCTATTCCACAAATTCCTGCAAATGCTACTAGTACATGCAGGTAGTTTTGTTAGAAATGTCTTTATTAACAGAGAAAAATCTACCTCAGTAGTAAAGATGTCACTTTAAGACTGTGCAGGCTCTTGAGATCTGTAGATTAGTTAGCTGGTTGTCTCTGTCTTTTTGTGTGTGTGTGTGAGTGTGTGGATGGGTGTGGTTAATGAAAGCTTGGCAAACCTGCAGATATTCATTACAAAATCAACAAAACCCTATATTACATACACAATCTCCTTGTGTGCTGTGAAAATATTTAAGTCTGTCAAATCTCATCCATTCTCAGGGATCTCCCTGGTAATCCAGAACAGTAGGAGATGGTAAACTGATAGGTATCGCTTGGGAGCTGTACACCAGGGGGGGAGATATATGGCTGTGTAGGTTCACTGGGTGTAAATGGTAGGTAGCTAGAGCTTTAGGTTGTTGATAGATGGGAATTACTGTGAAGTGTGTGCAAGTTTGTGTGTGTGTGTGTGTGTGTGTGTGTGTGTGCTGCAGGCGGTCAGCTACCGCTCCAGACTGGTGATAGATGGCTTTGGGTGTGAAGAGAGCATTAGCTGTGAGCCGCCCCTGGAGCACTCATCCAGTTGAAGGGAAGGAGACAAAGCTGAAATACTTTTCGTGACAATTCCCTAGAGATACAGTCATAATACCTCTGAAGGGAAACCCAAGAGGGAGAAAATATTATGGATTGTTGAGATAAGGGAAAGAGAAACTGTCTTGGTTTGTCAAATTGTCGTTTTTCAAGTCTAAACATTTTGTATCCGTCTTGTTTATGTGCAGAAATGTGGACGGGTCTAAAATGCTGCTTTTTTTGAAAGAGGAGGGAAGTTAGTTAAAGGCTGTCGTAAAGGGGGTGGAGGAGTAAAGGCAGGGATGCAGGGAGAAATGGAGGAGAGCCAGACAGACTGACTGTCTCTGTGTGTTTGTAATGAAAGGGAATGTGATGGAAGACAGTTACAAGCTATCACCAGTCTCATGTTGTCTGTGTGCCAGCTCATCCGACTCTAATGAATGGCTTAAAATATATGACATATGTGGTTCCATCCTTGCACTCATCTTTTATAAACTCAGGTGTCTCTTTTGAAGTGCATTTATCATTATGCATGCTGCTGCTCTCCCTGTGTTTGTATTTGTGTGGTCCTGCAGATGTCGATACTCATCTCCTGCCTTGACAAGCTAACTGACTGCAAATGTTCTTTTGTAAACATCACTCAACTCTTGGGGGAGTTTGGGATCAATGCGGTAGTCGGTGCTAACTCTCAGTAAAAGAAAGCAGCTAGTCTGTTTTCATGTGATCCATTTTTATGTGCATATTCTCTGCAGATCACCTTTTTCCTTATTATGATTTCCTTCTTAATTTCACTTCAAGACACATATCATCTTGATGGAGATAGGGGATATCTATCTCCTATTTCCATCTCAAGTTTCTAAGTCTTTCCTCTGATTTCCCTCTTGTACCCTGTTGTGGAGCCGATCAATATATAATCACAAGTTTTGAAGCGGACATTTATTACTTCTCCAATGCTATAACCACAGTTATCAGTCTCCTGCCACATGCATAACCTTTTCTCTCCGGCCTTTCCCCCACAGGTTTCAGAGGGACAACTATGCCGTGGAGGTGAAGCTCAATGACTACCTGGACATCATCTGCCCCCATTACCCTCAGGGTGAGGTGCCGCTGCTCGATGCCGAGCGCTACGTGCTCTACATGGTGGAGCGTGAGGACTACGAATCTTGCAAACCACAGTCATACGAGCAGATGCGCTGGGAGTGCAGTCATCCCTTTGCCCCTCATGCACCTGAGAAGTTTTCTGAGAAATTCCAGCGTTTCACTCCATTTACTCTGGGAAAGGAGTTTCGTCAAGGAGAAAGCTACTATTATATATGTAAGTATCACAATAGCATTTATATCTCCTCTGTTTACAAAACTGTCTTATCTTCTACTTGTACTCAATATAGCCAACAGCTATGCTAAATGTGCTTTAAAGTGAATATGTTAACCTTAAACATGCTAGTTTGGCATGTAATCTGTGAATGCAAACTGGAGCTGAGACAAATGGAAATGTTATTAGTTTTGTAGTAGGCCGAGTTACAGTTCATGGGTAGAGAATAAAGTGGGGTTACCTCACTAAACTATTGTTAGCAGAGCCAGTTGATTACAGAATGCTACATATTTTTTTTTTGTACAGTATGCTAATGGTAAAAGATTTAACTTTAGATTGTGTCACTGTTTTTATGATGCTATATGAGAATAGACAGTGGCACTACTAAACTATATTTTCCAACTTTTTGTGTTAAAAATCCAACCAGTGGATCATTCCAGGTGAAATCTCTTATCAATAATCCGAAGGTTACAACTTCACATTTAATTTGGACTCCACGGTTATCTTCAACATGTTTAACAGCTTCAGAGGCTTTTTTTTTTTTTTTTTTTTTGATAAATTTCAAACAAATAAGGACCTGAGTTTTATTCTACTATATTTGACCTGTCAGCAGACTAGAACTTTCAGAATAAGGCTCTTAAAGAGACAGGAGCGTAAATGAAGCCCTTCGTATAGAACTTGGCAACAGTTGGCAACAGTTGCTACAGCAGTGTAAATAATAATAATAATAATAATACATTTTATTTATAAGGCGCCTTTCATGGCACTCAAGGTCGCCAATTATGTGTCTTTTGGATGTTAAATCATGCAAACCTTTTCTACCAAATCTCCAAATAACTTTAGGAATGCATAAATATGCATCCCATAGGCTCCTTAAAATTTTGTTAGAATGATGACAGAAGCATTTGGCAAAGTTATTATAATGCAAAAAAAGAGGATTAAAAAATTCATTGCAGTCCATTAACACAGATATTAACCTGATCCTAGAAGAGGATAAATAGCAGTCCATATAATTACTGATTGGCTGAAATGTTACCCTGATAAAAAGGTGGGACCAGTTTGGTGTTTGTGCACCAGCTGGGGTATTTGATGTACAGTACTCAGGGTGTTGGCTCATTTTACACAGTTTTTGTCCTGCTTAAGTGTGCAAGAAGCTCAAGCCTTTTTTTCAGCGTGACCATAGATGTAATTAGATAAACAAAAGGATGAGACACACTTTGGCCGGTCACAGACGGCTTCGTCCTCATGTCATTCTGTTGCCAAGAATCACACACACACACATGCATGAAGGTGGGTTAAGTGGGAGTATAAGTTTGGGTTGTAATGCCTATCTTTTTTTTCTGCAGCTAAGCCTTTACACCACCACGGCAAAGAGTGTCTTAGGCTCAAAGTGGATGTCGTTGCAGCTGACGGTAAGTTGACGCGTTTTAACTGATGAAAGAATAACACTTTCATCTCTAAAAGTTATTCTTAGCTGAATGTATTTTCCTTTTCCTTCAGGTTCTCAAGAGGCCAGAGTAGGTAAAGGAGGCGTTGGTGGTACTGGAGTCGGAGCAGGTGGGGGTGTTCACAACCCCTCCAACAGACTGCCTGCAGGTATGTTGACCCACCCTGCAACGTCTGTAATTATCTCCGCCCTTAAGGCAATGCAGCCACATTCAGGATTATATTTGGGTTTAAACTAATGTGTCTTTGTCTCTCATCTTCCAGCAGATGACCCAGTGGCAATCATGCCAGACGTCCTGAAGAGTGTACGGACAAACTCTGCAGTGGCAGCTGTATCGCTCCCAGTCCTCTCATTGCTACTGCCGTTGTCGCTACTGTTTTTGTTTCACTGAGATTATACAAAAAGACTTCTGTTGGCAGACTGCTTTTTTTCAGGGACTATAATGAAGACAGTCCGTGAGTTTGGAAACCACTGACTTAAAAATCCATACCCAGTGCTGGCCACAGGGAAAGACTTTTAAAAGCTTGTAAAGTACACATGGACTCACTTGTGCAACAAGTTCTGAGTAACTTTGAGCATTTGAGGCAAAGTAATGGTGCTTTGTCTCATTTTTAATAAGGTGACAGTATTCTTTTTTCAAAGACAAGGCTCTCTTTGAGTTTTTTCCCCCCTTTGGAGGATGCGTCCCTTCATAGGAATATGAAGAAGTTTAAGAAGAACCTAAAGTGGCTGAAGAACAATCAAGAGCACAGACACCAACTCTGAAATTTACCTGGATGGAAAAAAAAAATCAGCATTTAAAGGCAACATAAACTCAACCCTTTTGAGCCAAAGATCAGTCCTCTCTCCAACTTGTACACTATTCCACCCTTGAGTATTGTGTACTACTTGTTTAACCGTTATTGTTATTGAGTGGTGTTGTTGTTTGAAGTGATTACTTTCTCTAAATGTAGCATTTATAGACACAGGAGCTGTTCTCACAACTACAATTCCTTTGCAGACTACGTGCTTACACACTACAGCACTACTAATGCACAGCATTACACAGCGATATACACACCACAGCAGTAGGACATACAGACCCACACCGTCATCGGAGGCCCTGCAACATATGAAAACACGCTACATCACACACTACATCATGTTACGTGTATATTCTGTGAAGATAATTTATGACATTTGCAGCTGAACGTTTTTACTGTACATACTATGTGTTCACGAAATGAAATGTTTACTGATGGTGATGGGGGATGGGGAGGTTTCTCTCTCTCTCCACCCTGGCGGGGATATTACTTGTGTGAGAGAGAATATGTGTGTATTGAACTGTTAATGGAAGAATGTGCCTGAGCTGTGGAGCATTTCATAGAGTGTTGAGGCTTTTGTTTTATGCCAAAAGGAAACACTGAGGTGTGTGTGTGTGTGTGTGTGTGTGTGTGTGTGTGTGTGTGTGTGTGTGTGTGTGTGTGTGTGTGTGTGTGTG
>JAOWBL010000003.1:551983-565125 GCA_028564865.1 Zenarchopterus dispar
TTATTATTATTATTGTTATTCATTTATTTCATGCTACAAAATGTTTTACTATAAACTCTTAAGGGATGCAAGCCTATTTATGTAAAAATGGACAAATGCCAGAGTGCTGAAAATTGTGAAAATAACCATTGCTATTAAAGAACAGCTTGCAATTGCTATATTTCCTAAATATTGATCATGAAAGGGAAAATTTGCTTGAAAATTTGACCACGAGAATATGTTTTTTAATCTAACCTTTACCCTTAGCTAAAGTAGGAATAAGGAAGAAGAGAAACACTAAATAAGAAAACTGGGGCTATCCACTTGCTGAGCCTTTAACATGTTTTATTTTTTTATTATTATTATTGTTTTTCTTTTGTGCATTTCAGCATACAAAGTCTCAGGTCACATGACAGGACCAATACTAATCATGTGCTGCGTTAACCCAGTTGACCATTTTGCAAAACCTCACGAGAATGACCTTGCTGAGTTTAAACAATATCAGCATTTTATCTCCAAGTGGGGTTTTTTTTCTTTTCAGTAAGCAAGTTGAAAATATGTCTTGTCTGTAGTAATGTAGTGTTTCTTGTCAACACAACATTTATCAACAAAATGTAGTTTGATGAACACCAGATTTTCACTGTTTGTTTTTAAAATACAAAATAGAAAAAGCAAGTAAACTTTCTTCCCTCTTGGCTAAGTACAAGAGACAGTCTTTGTATTCTGTGTTATGTTTTGTAGGGATTCAACCCAATGATAAATTATTATTATTGGATCAGTAGCACTGTTTATCAGTGTTATCAGATTTGATCATTAGTCAGTTCTCACACTTGATATTTGGTTTTATAGATTCTCAGTCATACAGGTCATGGTAATGCTCAAAGGCTTGAATCAAGGCAACTAGACTTTCTTTTCTTGTTTTCATAAAGTCATTTATCAAAACGTTCGCTACTAATGCAGTATAGCTGTGACACGTCCTCACTGTTGTTGTAGTTTACTTCCTGTTTGAACCAGTTTCACAACGTCAGGCAAATTCAAATCAGAACAGGTATAGACACCATGGGGGAAAAATGTACCCAGTATCAGTTTTTCCATTATTTTTCCTTTTTGCTCATTCAGGAGTTCATCATATCATACTTAGTTAACCGCTGACTATTGTGGACATCAAAAGTTCTCTCTTTTGTGTTTTCTTCTGCCCTTATTTCAGAGAAATTCTGTCACATTGCTACCAGGTTTTCCCTGTATTTGTATTCACCACCCTCCCTTTAGCCATTTAACGTCCCAGATTAATTTGTAATATTTCCCAAATATCACATTTAGAAACATTTGTAAAGGCATTGTATATTGTTGAGACTTTAGCAGATGCCCAAGCTTTTTTTTTTCTTTCTCCTTTCTTGTGTTCATCCCACTGTTTCTCATGGGAAGATTAACAGAGACACCTGATGCTGGTACCATCTGGCCTCATCAAAGCCAAGATGGGAGGTGTTTTTCAGGACCAAAGAAAAGGGAAACTTAGCTGACCCGGTTACTTCCAATTGTGTGTTGATCAAAGAAAGATAATGCTGTAACATTACACCACATTATACTATGACAAAATACACATATCATACGTATAATCTTCAGGAAAAGTAACAATAATGCTAAAAATATGGTGTAATATGATTAATAAGTTCATGGATATAGTAAACTATATCTGCATCAGTAATGATGATATAAAGCACTTCAGTTTTCAAGAGTAATGAACAATGTAAATTGTCATTTTATCATAGTCATTAGTGCAGTTTGATCTCTTTTGTTGCTTTTATTCTGTCCATTGGTCCACTGGTTGACTTCAGATCACACAAAGCAGAACTGGTGGCTCACTATATTTTCATTGTAAGATTAAAAAAATGGAGAGAACCAATATTAGATTATTTAATGTTGATATATGGAGATCCCTTAAACAGAAGAAGAAAATACTTGGTTTGCTTTGGCCTAGATTATTTTCTACACCAAAGAAGAGCTTATAAAACAAATTTGCTCTGTTTCTGCATATCTCTCTAATTTTTGTTTTTGGTTGTTTCCTTTTTTTTTTTTTAGTAATGGGGTTAGCGTGGAAGGTGCGACCCATAAGCAGGTGGTGGACCTGATCCGTGCAGGGGAGAAGGAGCTGGTTTTAGCTGTGCTGTCTGTTCCACCTCAGGAAGCTGATGGATTGGAAGGAGTCGAGGACATCCAACCCAACTATGATTACAGTGACAAGCAGGCTGTGCCCATTTCTATTCCCACATACAAGCATGTGGAACAGCACTCGGAGAGGTTTGTGGTGAGTGCTCCTTTAGCTTATTACCTTCATTGCCATTTTTTGTTGCAGTTTTAACCCACTGCAACCAAAGGCTTAATTTTAAAATGCCCTCTAAAAACTGTTTTTTGGTAAAATATAGAAAATGTCTTTCATTGTGTGGAAGTTATAAATCATTTATTTTACAATGCTATTGTGTTGGTGTTTTTTTCCAACACCCACAGGTGTACAATGTGTATATGTCAGGTAGACAGTTGTGCTCAAAACGCTACCGTGAGTTCGCCATCTTGCACCAAAACCTGAAGAGGGAATTTTCCAACTTTAACTTCCCAAAGCTCCCTGGTAAATGGCCGTTCACCCTCTCTGAACAGCAGCTGGATGCTCGTCGTAGAGGCCTAGAGGAATATCTGGAGCGAGGTAAGCTGGTGTGGGACAGCCACCTGCTTGTATTTCACACTGATCTTTTTTGACATTAACCGTTGTGTTGTTCAAAAAGAATTACTGCTACATTATATAAAGCTTATATCAATTCACAAACAACTTTTAAAAGTGAGATATATATACTTGGAACAGAAAATATATGTATAAATGCACCATTTATCCAGCTTTTTTTCTTTCTTTTTTTTTTTTTTTTAAAGAACTCAAAGTACTAAGCACTGGTTTTAATAAATTAAGCTGTTTATTTGATTTTATCTGAGCTTCCCTATTTTGCTTCCTCTTATCTATATTTGTCTAGTATGTTCTGTTCGGGTGATCGGGGAGAGTGATATAATGCAGGAGTTTCTCTCTGAATCAGATGAGGTATGCTTCTTTTTTTCTCTACTCTGTGTTTATTCAAGTAATATTTTTATTTCTCCTTTACCAACGTGCAGTACTCTTTCGGTTTGTTACACACAGTTAAAGAAAGAGGGGGAGAAAAAAAATATCCCTCCTCTCCCCAAGGTTTGAAAAATTCATTGTCAGTGTAAGTTAATATACAGTGATATTTATTACTAAGTTTATATTGTTGTGAAATTGTGTGAAAATGAGAATATTTTCATCTTAGAACAGGCAATTCATATCCAAAGAAAAGCCATTTTACTACAGTATCCCAGAAGGGACAAACCGAACACTGGTAGGATTAGCATTTGTAGATAATTCAAGAATATGCATTCATAACAGCCCTCAGAAGGACAAAACATAACTTCTCGCAAACATCAGTCATGTTAGTGCAGAAGAGCTGCACTCGTTAGGCTGCTAATTTTAGCAAAGTAAGACAAAGCTAATGGAGGTGGCACCCCCGAGCATCAGTGTGTAAATACACACAATGAATGTGTATTTACATGGTGGAATTATTTTGAGTGACGGGAGCTCTCTTAAAGGGTGGCATGTTCCACAACACTGATTTTAAGTTGCAAAAGAGTCCATCTGCTACGACCTCCAGAGGCAGAACAGAGGTGCAACAAAGATGTTCTGTCATTTCGCTTGGAGGTTGTACACACACATAACAGAGTAGAAAATTGTCAAAATGCCCTCCCTTAAAATGTAGTGTTTTATATTTGGTTGTTTTAGTGTTGTCCTGTAATTAAAGCACCAAATTCTAGATGGATGTGTAGGTTTTATATGTGCAACAAATAACTTGGAGTCCTGAACTTCCTTTTGTTTACTTTCTTTATGTACCTTTGACCGAGCGCTAACCATCTAACTTCCTGGTTGAGTCTCCTGCGGAAGTAAAGATGTTTTGCAGTTCCTCTACTGGCCACTGGAGGCTGACTCCAAAAGCGAGTCAATCTTCTTTGACTTCCTCATTAAAATGTGTTTAAAAAAAATTACAGCCTGGTTCAAAAAACTGTTTTGGACCTTATTGTTTGATTTCACATTAATGACAACTCTGACAGAGGTGATTTTTTTTTTTGTATCCGTTCAGGAGAGTTTATATAAAGCAATAAATTTATTTCTAATATGATTAATCGACAGTTGGCTCAGCCAGTGTCTAGCCACTATCAGTTCCTCATCTGTAATCATATGCTACCTCGTTTAGCGAAGCAACCAGCTGTTTGTACGAACCCAGCATTGGCTGAACACGACAGTAATATTTGATTTCTCCATCAAGTCAACATTTACAGGGTTATTGGGCAGTAAATGTCTGCTGTCAGCTCTGGCGATATTTCAGCAGGGATCGGCTGGAGGAGCTGGTAGCCACTGCTAACTTTGATTGGCATATGGTGGACGGATTCCTGTCTGATCCCCGGGCAACATGGTTGTGCTCAGTACAAAGAAAAGGAAGCTTCAAAACTGCTCTTCGTAAGCCAGTGAATCACCTGAGTTAATGCTTCATCCCTTGTTTTTTACAATCTGTGGCTCAGACATGGCAAGCGATCAAATGAAGCATATTTAATGATGCAACAATAACTTTTACTGACATTACAGCATTTTATCTCTAGTTGGCTTGAAAACAATAAAGACATAGTATTAGGTAATAAGTGATGGTAAACACAACAGTACCAAGCATACAAATGATATTTGTTGCTGTTTGTGTCAATTCAGTGTGAAATTGCGTCTCTGGGGTGGTGCACGTCTGGCTTCGGTGGAGGTTACAGCAGAGCGTCCCCAGCTACAGTGGACATACATTGTTGATTTGACATAGAAACGTAAATCCCACTTTAAAGGCTATTGATTCTTTTGTTTTGTGTTTAGGAGCTAGTAAGTAGTAGTTGTCAGGTTCTTCAAGGTTTTATGGACGTCTGATGTGGCTTGAGCATGTTTGTTTAGTCTTTTCCGGCTTATTACAATTGGGAAGCGATGCATTTTTCGTCTTAACAAGCGTCAACACTTGTCATGACATTTGGAGTTCCCTGGAGGCAGCTAGCTCACCTCCAAGGATTGATGAACGTGAGAAGTTAAACAGTAACTAAAACAAACGCAGACATGATTACTTGATGATCCACACAAGTAAATGCAGCTCTTGAAGTGTCCTCGGTATGCTTTGATTCTCTGTACAGAATTACAATGGAGTGACAGATATCGAACTGCGGATAGCGCTGCCAGATAAAACCACCATTTCTGTCAGAGTCCGTAAAAACAGTACCACAGACCAGGTATACCAGGTAAGAGCACAGGAAATTTTGTGTGAATGATACCATTAACGTCTATGTTGTGGAGTTCATTGTTTTACTGTATCAATAAGTGCGTTAGATTTTGCATTAAGAGCTTCTGGTTCTGTCGGCTGTGAAATGAATAACTGATTCTCTATTGCTCTTTCACAGGCATTAGTGATGAAAGTGGGAATGGACAGTATTATGCCGAGCTACTTTGCCCTTTTTGAAGTTATCAATCATTCCTTTGGTAAGAAATTTATGTTCATTTTTATACTTTTTCAAATGCATCAGACCACGAGACATGTTCTATTGTTTATTTTAAATCCCACAAAGGGCAAGTTTATCACATGGACCAGCTGTTTTCTAAATAAAGCCTTGTATTGTCCCGCTGGTTTGCTGTTTAATTTATTTGACCTCAGGGTGTGTGTGTAATACTGAACAGCAAGGGCAGGTAATCAAGTATAGACACAGTTATGTTTTTAATAGCACATCCTGCTAGTCATCATCTTTTTCTTTTCTTTTCTTTTTTTTTCTTTCAGTGAGGAAGCTGGCACCCAATGAGTTCCCTCACAAGCTTTATGTGCAGAACTACACATCAGCTGTTCCGGGTACTTGTTTAGCACTCCGAAAATGGTTATTTAGCGTCCAGGAGGAGGAGTTCCTCAGAGATAACCCTCTAGCACTGCACTACTGCTTCCACCAGGTAATAATCATAATTTAAAGTACTAAATAATTTGAATTTTTTTCTACAAGAGTCTATGGACAGCCAAGTTAATAGACATGAAACACTAACAAATCTAGAAAAATTTATGACTTTTGAATATTGCCACTGAACTCAGCTTCATTATCTAGTATTATGTGACTGCTGTCAAACTTGTTAAACCATTTATCAACAAAGTTTCCTGTCTGAAAATTAAGGGGTTTTTTTGTTTTGTTTTGTTTTTTTTTCCTGTTCTGGTGAACATATAACACCAGAAAGGATGTGGTTCCTCCTTATGTAATTGTCCAAGTGTTTTCATACAATCCTGGACACAGATAACACATCCTAAAATTTTAATCTACTACTAATCAGTCTCTCAAATGGCAGCTTCAATGTACAATAAATAGCCCACTGCTTTGAAGAGTCACAAGGTAAACATGGGAGCAGTGAAATCCTTCAAGCCATTGATAGTTGTTAGAGTATTAAGAATGAGGATGGAAAAATAATAGTTCTTTTCTTAAAATTCCTAAAAAGATTGGCTTGAGGAGTGTCCTACAGAAGCGGTCCATCACTGAGTAAGGATGACTTATCTGAGGTATGCTAGGCATGTGAAGTTCAGCAGTTAGTCATTAATATAAATATGATACTACTGAAAAAACCTACACAGAAACCTTCACTGAGTAACTTTGATACTTTTTTTTGTTTGTTTGACCGCGTGGGTTTAAGCTTATAGCACTTTACTAAGTAAATGAATGTGTACATAGTCTATTAGCAGCAGTAGTGGAGTAATATAACTATTTTTGGTGTCTTTGGGTGGCTGCACATGAACTATAATTTTAGTTTTCTCTGAGCCACTAAAAGGTTCATGCTATGTGTTAATGAACTACTATTGACAGTAGATGTTTAGATTTTTTTTTCTTTCCTGGAATCATGTTCCTGTTGTCTCCAAATATTATACTTTGAGGGTGTTTGGTTAACTAAAACCCAAAAGTTGTGGACCAAACAGCAAAGAAATGAACAGCTTTGAAATTAGAAGATCACCGAAAATTTGATGATTCTCTTTAGATCAGTTACAACAGTTGATGGGGTTGTGTTTTTGTCATGTTTATTTTCCTTGTCAGTTGATGAGATGATTACCCTTTATCATTTGAACTTGTTCACTTTAGCATCGTACCTTTCTGGCTAAATGATCATGTCTGTCAACGTGTAATCATCTGTGGACTGTGGACCTCGACTGATAAATGGCGTTGTATGTCTTCATGCCACCACCCCAAAATCCCCGCTCCCCGTCTTCCTAGGCACTGGATGATGTGAAGAAGGGATTCATAAAAACAGAGGACAAATCCTACCAGCTGCAGAAACTGGCAGAGCAGCGCAAGATGGCTACGGTCAGTACCACAGACGAGTCTTTGTTCAAGGAGGCGATTGGAATGACCACACTTTTCCCCTGCTGACCAGAGCCGTCACCAAAACATTTCATTTAAAAATGGACACAAAATGTCAGAAACCCTTTCCCTTGTTAGAAAAGAGCCTTCAACGATACAAATTAAGATAAAGCTCTGGGGTTTATATATTGTTGTTTGTGGAGCGTTAACTGGATCTTGTGTGTGTGTGTGTGTGAGAGAGCTTAAGTGCAAACTTATCAATAAAATCAATGTACGTGATTTTTACAGACACTCCCACAAATCAGGCATCTTTTTAGCTTCATTCACATCAAAGAAAAAAAATTAAGTTGGCAAAACAAAGCATTATGTAGTGATTTTTATTTATTTATTTATTTATTGTTTTTGCACCAAAATGATATGCCTAAATGATAACGTTAACTGTAGATTTGCAGTGCTTCCTTTATTTGCCTTACAGTGGTTAATCCTCACAGTCATAGTGACGTGAACCCGTCTTCTGTAATGCTTACTAGTATCTAAACCTGTTGCGGACGTGTGAGGGCTACAACGAGGTGGTCTTCCCCCACTGCTCCTGTGACTCCAGGAGGAAGGGCCACGTCATCACGGCTATCAGCATCCATCACTTCAAGCTGCATGCTTGCACTGAGGACGGCACGCTGGAGGTGAGCGTTTGCCTGTGCTGCTTTAAAATACATTTATGCATTTTCATGTGGGAATCATTTGATTTTCTACCAAGATGTGGCATTCACTTTTTTTATATATTTATTTTCTATAGATTGATTTATCCAAGTACTGAATAACGTCACTATGATAAATAGTTCCTTGGTGAAACATTTAATTCAGATTTAATGAAGCAGCTGTTAATTTGTGTCTCTCAGAACCAGGTAATAGCTTTTGAGTGGGCAGAGATGCAGCGCTGGGACACCGATGAGGAGGGGATGGCTTTCTGCTTCGAGTACGCCAGAGGAGAGAAGAAACCTCGCTGGGTTAAGATTTTCACTCCATATGTAAGTGTCTTTATTTAACTCCTCTACATCCCGACATGTTCAGCAGGTTTAGTCTTGAAACGGAAGTTGTTTTTTTTTCATCAAAGTCTCAACTTTTAGTTCAAAGAAGGCACAGCAGGACATGTTCATGCACATATGAATACCTGAGAGTAAAGGTTTGCAGATTTAAACATATATGGTAATTAAATGCATTCGACAAGTTCATGAATAGAAGACTTTACAGTTTTGAGAGTAATTTTTAAAAATAGGAGCAGCGTCTCCACTGGAGCAGAAAGGTTTGCTTAAAGAGATGAACCGTCTTCTAAAATGACTTTTAAGATAGAAAACAAAGGCTATGGTTTTAACTTATAAGTAAAAGTTTTTGAAAGCTATCGACAAATCTAGTACATTCACCAGCCGCTAGGTACTTCATTAGGTTACACCAAGTGTACCTAAGAAAGTGGTTGATGAGTGTATATTTGCTGAAGAGAAGCGTTGACGTTGTTAACGTGTCAAAGTAAGGGTTCATATCTGGACGCAGGAGGGAAGGTTCAACTTTTGGGACTTAAGCTCATTGTAGCACTCTGAAATGATTCAAGCAATGTTGAGCACAACATGTTCACCAGTTTAAGTGTAGAGTTTAAAATATGGACCTAAAGTCGACTGTAAAGTTTTCTGTTGTTGCATGGGTGAAATATAACACACATAATGAAATACTGTGGTGGACATTTTCTGAGATGGTTCTGAAGACGGATCAGTGTATACGTCTTCTGTCCTCATTGATAGGCTGAGGGGAAGAATCAAGGTAAAAATCAGTTTTAACTTAAAACTGTTCATATTAGGCAAATAAATGTGTATTTAAAGCACATAATCCCACTACTGTGGCCTTCCTCAAAACCAGGATCTTCTTTAGATGACCCGGAGGGTTTCTGTGAAGCAAAATCTCATTAGCTAGTTAAAAAACGCACAGATGAAACCATTTCCTAAATTGCAGCTTGTTTGTTTTTTTTTCCAAACTTCTTTTGTGTAGTAAATAAATAAATGTAACTCATCACATGATTTAATTACCAACAATCTTTGCTTCGCATATAATTTTCAATTATTTAGGAAAAAGAATCAAAGGTAACTGTTAAAAACATAACTTGTAAAGTAGTAGAAACCCGAATAACAGCTTTCGTCTGCTTTTTTCCCCTCCTCCCAGTTCAACTATATGCACGAGTGCTTTGAGCGAGTCTTTTGTGAGCTGAAATGGAGGAAACAGGTAAGGACAACTCCTTTCCTCTTTCATGCTCAAAAAAGTATGACTCCTTGCCAGCTTTGATTGTCTAAACTTAGCATATTCTTCCTTTCTTCATTACTGATATATAACCGACTGCCATGTTTTCATAAGTCTTTTGTTTCAACTGATAGGTTTTATATTTCATATGTGCCGTTTTCTGTGTTGTAGGTTGAGGAAGAGGCATCTGATAAAGACAACAAAAACTGCAGTAACAGTGGTGAGCAGATGACTTTATCACGTTTTGTACTAAATTCAAAGATACAGGATTCTTATGAACAGAACCGGTTCAAAACCAGCACTAAAATGTAACGGTGTGATTTTACCAGAGGCAAATCATGAAGAAAAATATAACTAGAGCTAAATGCTGTTTTGATTGATGGGACCTATCCGAGTGTTGTGAATTATGTAAAGTGTTTGGTTAAGTCTCCTCATTCAGGTGTGCTAATAAGATATTTAGCTAACACTGTTAATACAAGATACCACAGCAGCTTATAACTGGTGTTTAGTGACCAAAGCAATCACTACACTAAGTTAAATATTTCATTAATGACTCATTTTAATTTTAGATCTGCCTTGAGCAGTTTAATATCAGTTTAGCCCAGGTTTGTGAGCATACAGCTAGGTTTTTGCCCATTGCAGCCTGAATTTTTATTTTGAAAATGAAGTTGATCCACGGGGCTCTTTGGTCCCTTGTTGATGGTAGCGGATGCAATGTTTTGTTTTGGCCTGTAGCGCCAACAGCTGAGCACTTTAATGTCTTTGTTTATGGCATGATAAGTCTATTAACTTCTGCTTGTGAAGACAACACTATGGTGGATCTTGAGGAGGCCCACGGGTGTCCAACTAAGGAAATTCACACTATAGGTTTATTATAACATAAGAGGTATAATAATAACTCCTGGTGTGGTGCAAGAACCAAAATTTAAATGGCAGAGTTCTTATATTCATCCTGATTGAAGCAGCACATGAGACACAGACCCAGAGATTTATTAAGATGTTTTTATGGTCTTGTAGATTCTTTTTTTTAAAAAGTACTTTTTTTTTCATGATTTGTTCCCTTTGAAGAATTATGTTGAACACCCCCACCCCCAGAAAACTGAAATGGCTTCTTTTCTTTTCTTTTAACATAAGAAACAGCAGCTTTGCAGAAAGCAAATTAGAATATTGTGAGTTGGAGTATTTGTGCATTCAGGAAACACACCACCAGTCTAAGTATGTTGAAAAGCAGCAGTAAGATGATTAAGAAAGTCTTGGAGTTCCAGGACCTGATACAAGTAGACGCCCGAGGGTTGAGAGAGTTGAGGACATCAAGATAGGAGACAAGGGCGTCAGCATGCACATGTGTGATAGTATTAATCGCTAGTTAATGCGCACCGTCCTCAAGGCTCTGTCGCTCACAGACTCATCTGTGTTGTTACAGGATTTTTGAGTCACATGATGTGCAAAATGAAATGATCATTCAGGGTTGTTCTCTTGAAACCGTCTATATGTTCCAGACTATCTGCCTCCTCTGGAGACGCAACAGAAGGGATGGCGCCACCTAGGGGGGGAGATTGCAACTTCCTAAAATCATTTCTCATCACTCAAACTAGAACTGGTCCACTTGCATCATCACAGCCAACCCAGAGAGAGCCCATCGACAAACACTGAAAGGAGCGAGAGACTGAGGCCCTCCCAGCCCCGGAAACTAACTGGAAGTGACCGATTTCAGAATCTGGAATAGTCGCACCTAACCAAATCCGGGGGGCGCGCTGAGGAAGAAGAGCGATGAAGGAAAATGAGCATAAGCCAGCAGTCATGTAATTTTCTACATCTTCATAGTTTGTCTGTTCTGTTCCCCCCCCGCCCCCATGCATCTGCTCTATCATGTGGGCTACAACACTAGCTAATTTTCACCGCTGGAGGAGATGAATCAGAGCAGTGTGTGACTAGTCAGGGTTGTCGCGGTACTTTACAGTACTGCAGAAACCGTTTGTGCAGTGGAAGCACCTAAATGAAACGCCATGAATGAGCTGACTTGTGGGATGCAAATGAGAAATAGTATTTTTTCAGACAGGCCCTCTAACGCCGAATCTGGCAGCATGGGCTTTGAAAGGCGAACTGAGTTAAGTGGGGAGGTACATTGAAAAGATTTAGATTTTTTTTGTTTTTTTTCTCCCCACATAAAGGAATAATGCTACACACTAATGCTGGACATGAACGCAAAAATAATGTTTTCTATTTCTGGGGTTCTTTGTGTGCTTTTTGTGTCGGAAAACACAGAGCACAAATGTACCAACAGTGAAATGGAAGTGTTGATAATTATTTGTATGTTTAACGATCATTTAAGAAAATATAGGTTAATATAAGAGCTGTAAAATTGGTTTCTTGATCTGATCTAAAACAGTAACTGATTTGCATTCTGTTTGCTCAAACTAATATCTGGATTTTTTTACTTTTGCGTCTGAGCCTGACCCAGGCTGCAGAGTGACGCCGGTTGGCAGACAGACAATAATCCCAAGAAAATACTTATCCCTATTCCAGGTGTTTTATTGTGTCCATTTAGTTTGGAAGTAAAGAAAAAGAAGGCCGTTCTCAGGTTAGCAGGAATGATCTGTTGAACAAATGTTAACGGGACATGGCGCCTTAAACATGACAGATCTGACTGACAGATTGTGAATATAACCACAACAGAATTTATGAGCTTATATACGCCGAGGTGCAGTTTTCACACCAGACAACAGAGAGCAGCAGAACATCAGAGCGTCTGCTTCTGTGAGCTGAACTGGAATTCCTCTCAGCTGCTTAGCGTCATCCCTCTGGGTGTGTAACTCACCCAGATGTATTACTCCCCTGCAGTTTATCCATTAAGCAGGTCGGGAGGAAACATGGTGTGTGTTGTACAGAGAGGAGATGGTTGGTGAGTTTGTGTGACACGTTGAGACAGTATTAGTTGTGTGCATCTGGACGTAATACACGATTTCACAATTAATCTCACTTTTTTTTTGTCAATTTCACTTCTTTTCTCTCACATTATGAGTTTGTGTTTTTATTTTATTTTTCTACTGCAGGTGTTTAACAACCGTATCTCACCTGAACTGTTTACAAAGCATGATAACATGCAGATTGAGAAATTTCTCTGTAAGGAGACAGTATATGCATAAATGTATTGATTTCAGTTTTGTCTAAGTACAGAAGCTTTGTTTATCTCGACTTATCAGTTACTGATTAATTACCATGCTTCACCCACAGTCTGGCACTGACTATGAACCTCAAGTTTAGAACACTTTTTTTATTTACACTAAATTTTGAGCACCGCTTCAAGCTTCTCCTGTGCAGGTTTTTCTTTCTTTTACCTTTTGAGCTTAGGTGTCAGCTCAATAAAGGTTTATTTAATGCTTGGATTTAGTCACAGTGTGCTTTCAGTCACTTACCTCAGAGCGTGCTTGTGTGTGTGT
>JAOWBL010000003.1:565225-602097 GCA_028564865.1 Zenarchopterus dispar
CATGTGGCAAGTATAATCCAAATTTGTGTGGGGTGACTTATGACCCCGAGAAGATCTATGAGATTTTTTACATTATACCTTCAGATGATATTGTAATTTGCCAACTATAATCATTATATTTTACCATTTTACACAAAGAAACTTTAATTTTTATGATTTATTGTTCTCATTTTTGATGCAGAGATGTAACAGACAAGGGTTGTCTTAATAAATGTAATATCCTCCTGAGAGACAGCCTGTACATGTAGTTCCTCTGGAGTGGACATTAGTTTTTGGTTTATATATTTTGACACATTTGAGGTACCCAACTAAGCCCTGATGTGCTTTGTAGAGGACATCCTGACCTTTCAAATGATATCTGATATGTTTGGGTCGGATAAGAGAAACTTTTGTTTTCATCATGATACAAAATATGAAACTGCAGCAAAACACACATGCCAGAAAAAGAGAAAGGGTAAGTCAAATACTGTTATGATATTGTTTGTTTACCTATGGCAGTCATGTATTTTCTTGTTTGATCCATGTCAGGAATTATAATTTGGTGTCAGTGTATTTTGATTTTGAAGCCTCACCGTTTATTACAGAGGAATTGTTCTGTTGTCGACTACTGTAAAATCTAAAATAAAGTTATTTTTGTAAATTTTTTAATTGTGAGTTGTTTTAGCTCCAAACAGCCAGGAAATCACAAAAAAAGTTATATTAAAAGACACTTTTTTTCCTTGGTTCTCAGGAGGATTTTGTTCTATCAGAGTGTGTTTTTTGGCTTTTTTGTTTAAAAAAAAAAAAAAATCACATTTCATACCTTATTACATAAAATGATGGACAAACATATTAGAAAGTGAAATAAAGATGAAGAAACCTAAAAAAAATAATTTATATAGAAATATTTCTATATAAAGTCAATGGGGTCACAAATGACCCCACTCGCTCATATTAGCTTGGTCGCTTGAGGGTTAAAGTTGCAACTTTTGTGCATTTCTGCAGTGTTTTTTCTCATCTTTTAACTGAGATGCAATGAATAGAAATGTAAAATGTGAGCATGTGAGATATAATACTAGTGGTTTATTTGTGCTCACTACTTTTTAGTTGCCTGATATTTTAAGTACGTTAAAGTAAATTCAAAATTTGAGCATAGTGTGGAAAAGCATTTTTACCCAAAGTTGCAAAGTGGTTTGGAGATCAAAATTCTTCTCTTTCCTCCAACTTAGACAAAACCTTTATACCACATCGCTCACAATATTAATTCTATCATTTCTTCATCTCATGTCACAAATAAGGGTTAGATACAAGAACAGTAAATGTGTTTTAATTGGTAAATAACACCAGAAGTCTGTGGTAGTAAGTGTTAGTTCATCAAGCACTATATCTCCTCTTCGTCTGTCAGTTCTGAGCTGTTTTTGGTGAAAACATCTAAGTGCTCCAGCCGTTTCTTGATCTTCACGTAACACTCAGAGTCCAGTGGAAAGAGGTTTCTCTGTGAGAGACAAGCAGAGCTTCGTAGGAGAAGCAGAGCTTCGTAGGAGAAGCAGAGCTTCGTAGGAGAAGGAAACTGTAGAAATAAAAACTATACAAAAAAGTGCAAGTAAAAAGGAGTATTTTAAATATATAGGCACCAAAGAGAAATATTGCCTAAAGATATAAATTAAAAAGTAGATTTTTAAGCTATTTCAATTATTTAAAAAACAGACAGTGTTCACAAATCAACAATAAAAATATATAAGATAAATATAAATGTACCCACATTAACTAAGACCCTTTTTCACCAGCAATATCTAATTTTAATGCTATTAGATATCCAAGTTAAATTAACTATTGCCTGTAAAAACATTGCCAATACATGTAATAACGTTAGTTTATGAGTTACTGTAAGGACTGAATAATTCACTAAAGTCAATTTGATGTAAACAACAAATAAATGAACTGTTGTGTTTTATGGAATATTCTGTTTCATGTTTCATTCGTAGTGTTTTTAGAGGTATGTTTCTTTCTGTAATGTGAGTGTGCTTCCTGTTTTACTATTTCCTAAAATGTGGTGTTTATCAACTATCAAGTTTTCTAAAACTATGTATTATTGTTTTCTTTTTCTTACTGCTGATGTGCAGTGTGCAGCTGCACTCAGGGTCAGACTCAGAAATATGTACAAACATAAACCGCACAAACTGAATGTCAACCTGAGTCTGCTGGAAGTGTGAATCAGAAAAACACACCTGTAGACAGAGACGCACAAGGCCTTCTTTCTCATCTTGCATCTCCAGTGATTCCAGGAACTGAGGCAACGACTTCTCTGTAATCCTATTCCCTACACAAAACACACACACTATCTATTTATTCTTAAGGCCTTACAAACTGTTATTAGCTTTGCAAGGAGCCCTAGGCAAAAACCGATACAACTAATAATATATATTTATTTTCTAAATGAATCACAATAATAAAGTGAGTGAGCAGGCTGTTTGGAAGAGTTTAAAAGTGGAGAGATACTGAAAGGTCTTGAAAAGAAACATTAAAACCCAAAAATGAAAAGGAAACACAATACATAGCAGGTTGAAAGATTTCTGCTGCCAAATGTAACTGCAGTCGTAAACTGATCGTCATTGCAGCAGAGATTAATCCAACTCAGTTTCTCACCTGCCAGGTCCAGATACGCCAGTGTGGCGTTTCCAGGCATGTAGAGTTTTCCCTTCTTGCAATACACCGAGTGGTCCAGCAGGGGGTGTCCTCTATCCAGGAGATCTGCCTGCTCCTGAAGATGGAGATGGCTCTCAGAACAGAAGAATTGCTAAGAGCATTCTTGTTCCATAAAATATTGCATCAACCAAACCTTATTCAGGGAAACAGTTTGGTCTTCCTGAATTTAAAAAAAAAACATATTATAAGACAAATCAAATTATAAACTATACTGTGCATGATGGTATTTGTGCAGCGCTTTATACAGAAGTTTAGGGAACATTTGAGGTACCTCTACTCCATGTGGTTGTGTCTCTTTGGGCTCTGGCCTTCTACCTTTACTTTGAGCCGTCTTCATTTCAGCTGGGAGATTTAAAATATATCAATGAGAAATTAGTTCTAATTGTTTTTACCAAATTAATGAATAGAAAAAGTCTTTATTTCTGACAATTACATTTCTTGAACTTTTCCTTGTCAGTAGGTCTCTCGTCTTTTCTGGAACTTTCCTGTAATTTCACAGATGGCATTAAAAAATCCTTTGTTAAACTATATATATTTAAAATTTAGGATTAAACTCTTTTAGCTTTTAGTTTTAGTCAATGTTAGTCTGTAAGCGTAGCATGTTACCTTTTTTCTGACTGCGCTTTTGTTTTCGGATTTGCTGACACTCAGTGAAGTGTCAGATGTGACACCCTGTTCAGCAGATAGTTGGTCAGAGATGCCTCTAAGAGAATCCTGCAAAAACAGAGCAACAGAATCAATCGATGAAAAATTTTCAGGTTTGTAACACAGTTTTTCACCATCCTTTTTTCCCAGATTATTTTTTTTATTAAGACAGAAGACACTTATATTTAGGATGAGGATTGGTTTAAAGGAAGACTGGATGTTAACACCACACATTGTCACACTTACAGCTTGCACTCTTAGCAGGAGAAGCTTCCTCCTTTCCACAACTTCTTCATGAGTTAGAGAAAACTCGCCTAGTACCTAAAAGCAGAATCAAAGAGCAGTGCAAGGTAATTAAATTATGAGTGCAACAAGCAGAATGTGGTCTTGAACATTTTAAATACTAATATAAATACATCAGTACAATATAAATATAAATGTATTGGCTGTCATGAAAAGTCTTTGATGAAAATGGATACCATCGCCAGATGCACAGCTCCTGGGTCTTCAATATAATTGTTGGACAGTGAGAGAAAGAGCAAAGTACGATTTAACCGCAGTCCCTGGGAGGTAAAGCAGGAAGAGGACAACACTTTAGCTAACATGATTTGGAACTAAAGTGCTAATATAGAGTCAGCTCTGGGTTATACCTGTGCAATATGCATAGCACCTGCATCACCGATAGAATTGAATGACAGGTTGAGTGACAAGAGGTTACAGTTAGCAGATCTTGTGGTTGAGAGAGCTGCACCAATGAGACGAGCGTCTTCATCTCCAATCCGATTATTTCGCAGGCACAAGTGGGTGAGGCTTGATCAAAGAAACAAAAACCTCACACATTCAATGACTCGGAGATGTTTAAGCACTTACATGGAAAGATGGATTTATTAGTACATGATCTGTATGTGTGACCCACACGCTGTCTTCACCAAGAAGAAGGTGGAAGCTCCGCTTTGGAAGCACGTTTCCCTCAAGTGTTACAGACCTATAATGTAATATAATAACAATTTAATAATAATGCAAAGTAGACAAGATAGATCAGTAAACTTTGTTCAGTAAATTTTAGATTAAATTTATCTGTAACTCTACAACTGTTACTAGTTTGAACTCAAATGTATTTACTTTCCCACTCCGCAAGTCCAATGTATTTAGATATATGAACCAGGGAGATGAAAAATGAAGACTCCCAATTTGAATTGCACAGAATCTACTCACCTGAGGGTGGAGCTCAGAGATATTGTGCTTATGAGAGAGGGTATCATGGTATCTGTCACTCCTGCCTGCCAAAAGCTGCGCCACAGTGAAGAGGATTACGCAAACAAAAAAGAACCAAACAGTGACAGCAGTAACGCTGTTTGCAGTAGCAAGAGTGTACTTCTAATTCCAGTTACTCACTTGAGTCCATGTAGGTAACTCAGTGTGGGAAGCATCTTAAGAAGCACTTGAAAAATCTGCCCATTCACCTTCCATCCTGCGTATTTGTAACAAATTTGAATATGTTCACAATAAAACTCTTCAAGGAAGCTGTGGACTTTGTCCAGTAACAGTTACATTCTGATTGAAAAAAACACAGGTATAACGTTCTTTGTTTACCAATACATAATACAAGATATAGAAAAATTGTAAGTGACATGACTACAAATGTCAAATGTGATTTTTAGATAAATATTAATGATATGTTGTTCAAAGGGAACTATGATTGTGAAGAGTTCCCCTCAGTGTTCAGCCCTTACCAGAAACCTTGATAATTTTGGCAGTGAGAGGATCTTCATTCTCCAGGTTAACCTCTATGCAATGCTTGGACGAGTGAGCTTCAATAGGTATCTGTAACTGATTGTCTTTTAGAAGTGAAATTACTTACAAGCAGAAGTGGAGACCATAAAAAGGATAATTACTGTGCATGCACATTTCCAACATAATGATCTCTCCCATGTGAATTGTGCATAAAATTTTAAATTAGGCTCTAAAAACAACAAGCAGAAGCATTAGAAACAAATAAGCTGGAAAGTGTAATACTATGGGTGTCTGTTTCTTTGTTTAGAACATGAGCAGCTCTTTATTACTCACGGTCCCTCTATGTTCAGTGAAGGAGGTTGAACGTTTGGTTATAACTGCTGGGATTTTCTTCAAGTTCACAAGAGCACAAAGGGCAGGGAAGTCGATCTTCACATTTCCTGAACACTGATAGTCATCTGTAAGTAGCAGCATTCAGGAATTGACCGAACAACTCCTCTTAAAAGATTGTACAGCTAAACAAAGAACAAGCTGAATATAATGTAGCTTACCGAAAGTCTGTGCAACCACTGGTTTACTTGGAGATGGTGCTGTGGAAGAACAGAAGCACTAATGGTTGAGATTGTAATGATTAAAGACAAAACTAAACCTTACCTAGCTATTAATCCAACAAGAAAACAAGTGGCTGTATGTTAATTTAAAAATGAAAGTTTCATTGGTGATCATCCATGTTCCCAATGCATCACACATTTGGCAAGGAAAGGTTCTGTTCTTCAAATGAATAAAATGTAAATAACTTAAAGTGGTTTATGCACTATTTGTGTCAAGATCTGATTTCTGTCTTATCTTTTAGTTAATCGGTTAATGTTAAAGCAAAATTATCAGTAGACGTATTTTCTAATGCAACATCATTACTTATTCAGTAACATTTTCTGCTTGAAGTAGTTGCAGAAATTAATATAGAAGACATAACACAAACTACACATTTTTACTATGAAAGTGTTGTTTGTTTCCTTTGGTTTGTTTGTTTTAATAATTTCACATTCGTATGAATGACAGCTAACGGTAAGCAGCAGCTAATTTGATAACATCGATTCTTGACCTGCCGATAAAATTATGCTGACCTGCAGCTCTGGGGGGCTCCTCTTCTTGGACTACCGCCTTTGGAGGTGGTCTTTTTTTCGGCATTTTTGTATTTTTTTAGTGGAAACAGAGTTCGTTGACTAAATAATTCAGCAAATGTGGACTAACATCGGTGGACTGTTGGCTAACCACCAAGAGACCGAGGTGTTACTTCTGTTACCAGGCCAACCAACTCCGAAACCTGCTCTACTCTATCGCGAGATTTTGATCAGTTCGCTACGTTTTTATAATCTATTATTGTTAAAGTCTATATTCGCTATGAGACTTTGAAAATGATCTTTGATTAAAAAAAAAAAAACTCGTCTTGAGGTAAAGCCAGAGCATATTAAAACTAATTTTGCGTTGCCTACGTTGGTAAAAGCAGCTATAAATGTTTATATTTTGTATCATTTTACACCACCAAGTGCCATTAAAATAATAATAATTTAGATGGTGCTAAACATGGGTTTACTGTGTGTATTTTCACTACTGCCAATTTTGGCCAAATGAAAATCAAATTATGGGATTATTTTGTGTTTAAATAATCAGAAAAGTACTTCAAAATGCAAGATTTTTTTTCCTACAAGTTTTAATGTTCATCTCGGTTGTACTTCAGTGATTGATCAGACCACGTCTAACTGACCTGAGGAACTGTTCATTTAGCACCAAAATGCTTTTGAAAAATCTTAAATGCTATTTGTGATTATTTATGAACGTTGCACATTGGTCAAAGACTTTTTTAAAAAATGTCTTCGACTAATTTTATACTAAAAGGATCATAACAAACGTGACTACAGTCTTGCATTTGTGTGTGGAATTTCCAGAGCAGAACACCAAATATATTTACAATAATGTAGTGCTTTTTATTAAAAAAAAACAAACAAAACAAATTAAAACAAACAAAAAACAAATATAAAACAAAAAGTAAAAACCAACAGCATTTTCATGACTTAAGAATCATAATTACAAACTTTAAACGAGTGGAAGAAGTTTTTTTTTTGACAAACTGTACACATCACAAAATATCTGCCAGTCTGCCATTTACAATGCTTGCATCTTACTTTGTGATTGTCTAAAAATAACTAAACAGATCGCACAAAACACACAAATACAAGTACAAGCATCATACAATGACTGCTATCACAAAAACGGAAGTTTCCTATTTGAAAGAAAAACAAAATGTAATAGCATGATATTGGGCTGACAGCTTTACTTTTGTTTCTGTCACAATTTAAAAATATCATTAACATTTTTATGTTGGTTTGTTTTTTTAGTGTTCAACACTTTGCAGCAAAAAACAAGGAGTCAATTTCTCCTTAAAAGTAATATTATTAACAAAAATCAGTGACAAAGGTGTCATTGCTGAGTTGCTGTCCCGTCCCAGTAACTTCTGCATCCGTTTGACATTCTTCTTGCTCATGCAGTATATAAGTGAACTTAATTTATAGGCAAGGAAAACTCAGCTTAAGTTTTATGTCATCAGGACAGTTATGGTGAGATTTTCTGGACGATACAAAAAAATCATTTTCTTCCGTACTTAAGTGTCTTCATTATAGGAATACAACTGAAAGTAGTTATAATATTATAATAATAATCATAATACATTTAGGGCTGAGTCCTGTACAGTACATTAATAAACAAAATCCATATTTAAGATATTGCTTTTGGAGACACTCCTCAATGTAAAGTGTGTATATTTACATAACTTGGCACTGTACAGCTTCCTGTTCTTGCTCTCCCTCTCTCAGTATCTCATTCTAGTCACTTTTCTGTCAGTTTACCACACTGGGACATTGCAGGCTGTCCCTTTTTTACCAGAGGCATTTAGGGGAGGAAAAGAGAAATAAATCTCATCAAATATCACAACTTTTTTTTTTTTTTAAACATTCTCCATGGCAACCAGGACCAGTCAGAAGACAAAAAAAGGAGATCTGAAGTCCTTCCCCCTCCAAATATACAGTATACACCACCCCACCCATCTCACAGAATGTAAGAAAATATGACCATCACAATACATTTCATGTTAAGTATTGTTTTCCATAGTTTTCTTAAAACTGTTAATTGCCATAGAGCCCTTATTTTTTTGTATTTTTTTTCTTTAAAAAGGTATATTTTCATGAAACCTGGCAGACACACTAAGTGTGTATGCATGCACACACACTTGCAAGCAAAGCAGGGGAAGAGCACGGCTGTATAAGGCGTTACAGTTGAAGCCGGCGTCTCTCCCCCTCTCCCTGCCTGATTTAGTTAAGCTGGTGAATCATGTTACTTCAAAAAAGAGGGCGAAGCTGACTGCCTCACGAAAAAGTGAAAAATAATAACAAGACACTTTAACTGACAAAAGCACACACTCAGCCCCCCTCCCCAAAAATCCTCATTCCCCTGCCATTGCCTCTAAAAACAAACACACCACAGTCCTCTTCTGTTCCTAAATGAGTTTCTACAGTATAACTGGAAAAAAGATAAGAAATGTTTTAACTTGCGTTTTTTTTTCTGACTGCATCATCCAATACTGTGAGTGTTAGTGTGTTTCATTATAGATACATTACACAGAGCTTCACAATATCCATGGTACCAAAAGTGCAGTTCACCACCCTTGTTCTCTCTTTTCAAAGAGCAGCATCTGAGCACACTGCTCAACTCAACATTTCTCCTATGCCATCTCCCTCCCAGACAGTCCTGGTGCAGATTTTCACTCGTTTCTTACACTTTGTAATTGCAGCTGGATCCCACAAGGGGGAACAATTTTTCAATATTCACATCCCTAATGACCTAAAAGATAAGATATCCCCCCCTCCCCATCCCTTTTCAGTACCAGTTGTTTCATTTCTGATGCTTGCTAGTGGAATACATATACCCATGTTTGTAATGTTCAATGCATCTAAGTGCATGGGTTATTTCTCCTATGTGCATTTTCAAAAACAGGTTTTGCATGATACTATTTAAATAGGAAAAAAGCCTTTTTTGTCAGGTCCCCTCCCAGGCTCCTCTGCAACTCTTGACAAGCTGAAACTGCCTTGAAGTCGACGCCTCCAAACCCCTTCCAACTTCTCAGAGTTGAGATGACAGTCTTGGAAGAGGTAAAGTAGAAGAGGCCTCCAGGGATGCATTGTTGTCCATAACGGTTGGAAAACTAACAATGCCCATTTCCCTTCTTGATGTCTCCTTTTTCTGCCCTGTGATCACAACAGTGAAAGGCAGTGTGCAAGACAGGCACGTGGAAATTTTATTTTCTCAGAATAAAATCTCCAAATCCAAGCGTCCGTCTCCTAAGCCGCCTTCCTGCTCCTTCTTCAAGGAGATAAGTGACATCGATGGCTGCAGAGATGAAGAGAGAGAAAAAAGGGAATGAAGAGCATCCACAGAAAATTGTATTAGATTAAAGAAAAATTAAAGGTTTCCTGTTCAATAGTAATTAGAACTCAGGTACACCAAGTCAGATCAGGTTGAATGTGGGAATAAATCTATGCCTTCATTTGTTTGAAAGTTTAAAGTCTGTATTTTTTTACCCAAATTATTTTTATGTGGCATTTATTGTGAGTTGAAATTTCAATTAGAACAAAAAATTATTAAGAGGGTTTTGTATGCTGTCAGTTATGGTTTTTAAATAAAAGACAGTCACCTAAAACTGGAAACTGAAAAGTGGAAACAGCTGAGAATAAACCCTGCTTCTCTATAAATTAAAGATGCAGTGAGAAGAAGAAGCAGAAGCAGGTGGTGACTGCTCTGTTGAGTCATGCAAGTAAAATCTTTGTTTGGACACTTTTTAGTCACAAGGGGGTGTTTCTAGCTCACCCTATGTGCAATTTTGTTTTTTCTTTCTTTCTTTCTTTTTTTTTTAAAAAAAAAGGAGCTGAAACACAAATATATAAGAATGATCTGTCAAAGCAACCCTCATTTATCCGTTGACCCTCTCCCCTGCTTTGGTCCCAGTTCCTCACCATTCTTGCTGGGTGTTCTGTGCAACAGATCCAACAGAATCTTGTTGAGTCGTTCCCTCTGGACCTCCCTCCTGCTCAGAGCCGGCTGATGAAGCGGTGAGGAGGCTACAGATGATGGGAGTTCAAGCATTTCTCCTATCCTCTCATTAGAACCTTCTTCCAGCTCCTTGCGCACCACGTCCTCCTGTATTTCCTCTTCTTCTTCTTCCTCTTCATCATCTTCGTCTCCTCCTCTTCCCCGTTCAGCTCTTCTGGGTTTGGCTGAAAGAAATTCAGGATCCTCTGCAGCCATGTCCATGTCGTCTTCTACTCCTCTTCCGTCTTCTGCCTCAGGTGGGAAGTCTTCACCGCGATCACAGGAGGACCCGTCATCTGCATCTTTCGGTCGTTCGCTTTTCCAAGCCGATCGGCCACCATTCCTCTTATAGTTGTCAGGAACATAATGAGGCTGCAAGAAGGGTAAAATCACAACCGCATCAAATAGTGTTTGAAAAGTTTTAAAAGGCTTCAGCTTGAGTTTCAGATGAGATAACAACAGTTAATGTTTCCAAAAAAAGTTATTAAAGAGTATATCTGACATTTTGAAAAAAAAAAAAAACTAAATTCAGCTTCCTTCCATTTCATACAGTAAACTCAAGAAATCCATGTGAACAAGCTAAATTCACACCAAGTATTAATATTAATTTTTTTTAGGTCTGAATACATCCTGTTCCTCTATGTGATTAAAAATTAAGATGTTCATAATTAATCAACAACATATTTACATTCTATCAATCTCACCGAGAAGTCTCTTTTAGGTGTGAGCCGCTTGGGGAAGTGGTTGAAGGCATACGGCTTGGTGCAGACCGGGTAGCGGTTCCGATGGATCTTGTAGAACAAGTGCGCTGACTTGTCCAAGCGGTAATCACAGATGTACACATCCTGCTCTTTCACACCCTTCGGCCGTCCTGTAGGCAGAATGAGCTTTGTATTATTTGGAACCACTACAATAGAAAAAACAGCCGTTTACAAGCTGTAGTATTTGTTACTAACATCTAAGTGCAAGGATTAAACTACATCTATCAGCTGTGAGCTCGTCCATAACCATATTTATACACTGTCACACTAAGGAGCAATAAAGCATTTGTACAACTTAAACATCTCAACTATTAGAAAGAATAAATTCAAAAGAGAGAGAGAAAAAGGGCTTTCTCCTCACCCTTGCAGTAAGTGTACAGATCAAGGACGCAGCAGGTTCCCACCACTGCCTCCAGCGGGATGATCTCGTACAGCGGCATGCGGAACAACTCGTTCTGGTAGAAACGCCGTGATGGGGAATGATGCGTCTCATGAGGGCGGAAGTAGTGATGACCAAACGCAAACCGCTCACCCCTTTAGAGTTTGAATATAAAAGACCATGAAATTAAACAATGTAATGCAATGTAATGAGAACAATAAAAATAATAATTGAAAATGAGTCATTTCAAAAGCACTACTGATCTATTTACAAACTTGCAGTACTATTTAGAGTACAACTTACTTTTCATTCTTCCAGAGTTTCTCAATTCGGAAGATGTCGAGTTTATCTCTGTTGATGTGAGACAGGAGACGGTACGACTGCCTAACAGGCTGGCCTTCAGGTGTGCGCCTGCTGTCTCTCATCAGATATACACAGTCACCTGCACACAACACACACACACTAACAGATTATTTTTCTAAAATTGAGGATTTTACAAGAAAACAAGGAGAGGAGCCGGTATGAATTTGAACCACATTTTCAGATATAACCACATCAATACACCAAATTATGGACTGGATAAAATGTGCCATAAATTATTCAATGACATGAAATTACATTCAAAATCTGTTTGGCCAGAGTTTAACTACAAATCTTACAGACAATCAAATAACAATTACACATTGTCACCCTCCGAAAATAATGGCCTAAGTCATAAGTCAAAGTTTTTCAAAACACAAAAACAACTGAATGAAAAATTTGGTTGAAATTTTCTGTTTTTTGAAAAACGTGAGAAAATGTGATTTTGGCTATTATTTTAAGAGGGTAACAACGCAAATATCCACTCTATTACAGGAAGAGGGCTCCAACTAAATGGATTCTACAAACCCTTTAAATCAGGAGTGCAGGACAAAGACAGATGGACATCGATTAAATACATCAACTGCGCAGGAGACCTCAACACCCATGAGACATTGTAAATCGGTGAATCCTGTATACAGCTAGCCTAAGCAACAACAATACACAAGCCAAAAATGTGGATACTGAAAACTTTTTCCAACCAGAGCTCATCTGAAGCTCCCAAAAAAATCTAAAGTTATTCCAACTGGTTTACAGTATTTACTACTAAAAATGCATGATCTTCTTGTGTTGTTGAGAGTGACAGCTTTGGTGACATGATTCTGTGGACACACCAGAACCACAGTAAAAGATAGCAATAAGTGCATGTAAACAAATGCATGACAGACTTAAAGTGTTGGTAAAGAACAAAATTAAACAACAAGTATCAAATGGAAGATTTTCATCGTTAAAACAATAAAAACGACTGAGATTTTCTAATTTGTTTAATGAAACAAATTCCATCAATAGGAAAGTAACTAAGCTTACTAATGTTATTTATCAAGAAATAGCTTAATTCCAATGACTATGAAAGTAAAATTAATATTTTTTTAAAGAAATGTATTGAACTCTTTGAAGTTAACTTGTTTGAATTGCTTTCTTTTTTTAATGTATTATCCCTGAGTTGTATTCCAAGTATCTAATACGTACATATAAGGTAAAGACATGCCTAAAAGTGCTTTGATTTAAAGGCAGCTAAATTGCATTGTAAAGATACATTACACATTAGATTCACTTCAACAGAAATGGTTAAACTTAACTACAGCATTTACAGAGCTGAAAATTGATTTATATGTCCCATTTGACTGAAAATTTTATTCTGTGTTAACTTTAACAATGACTTAACACAGTTCTGAAAACAGATTTGCTCTGTGGGATCAATAGAAAATCAATACATGTGTCAGGTTGTCCTGCAATACTGGAATTAATAGATTACTGCATGAAAAGTTCATAAGTTAAACATCTGAAGGTTTACAAATATGAAACAATCAAAGAGTTAAGATTGCTCTTGGACTATTTGAGCAGTGTGCACTCAAGATGATCATTTTTAGTCTTTCCATACCTTGGTGCAGCAGCAGATCATCTCTGAGGAGACAGATGTAATAGACAGAGCCAGCCTGTGCATAGCTGGGCTGAGGTATCATGGGAACCTCCTGTAGTAATGAGTAGAAAAAAAAAACATTTAACTGATATGACAAGGGAGGTAATAATTTTGCCTGTCAAAAAAAGTAATCAATAAGAAAAGCCTTGACAGTCTTTTTGAAAGATAGACATACCTTTTCTATAGGACGAGGGTCACACTGTTCACACAAATAGTGCCCCACCTCACTCCCCACCCGCATACAGTCACAGTGCTGCCACACCTATAAAAATGCATGTAAAAGTGTAACCTATGAGCTAATGAGAAAACATGGAAATGCTTTTCTTTCTATAACACAAGGAGAGCTTATCCACCCGTGTCCTATCACTGTGACTCCTTACCATACACTTTTCACACTGGATCATCAGGCCTTCATCTTTGTACATTCCACAGATGCAACGGATGACATCATCATCCTTGTCATGGGACCCCTGTCCCCCTCCATGATGATGGTGACCATGGTCACGCTCCAGCGAATCGGAGCTGTCTGCTTCACTGGCGGTCTCCCCCACAATCTCATCAATCTGGACCGCAGCTTCATGACGAGCGCTGTAGTAGGCTTTTCGCAGTCGACATACGTCCCTGCCCACAGATGACTTCCGGCCATAATATTTCTGATGAGAGAGCAAGACAGCCATAAGTACATTTGACTCTAAAATTACAGACTCTCTAAGGCATACTAGAACTCATACTAATTAAGTTGTTCAGTCAAAATGTTCAGCTTATAGTTTTCAGATTTATACAGTTTTCTGCTGATAAAAGCTGACTATAGAAAAAGATGTCTTGATACAATCAAAATTCACAGACAGGCACCAAAGCACCAAACAGTTCACTGTTAAATTAAAAGAGTGACTGCTCTTCCTTCTTCTTTAGTCCGTCAAAAAAGGGCCATGGCGAGAAAAAGTAATTTATACATCCACTTCAACCCCCACTGAGTGGAAGACTAATCTACCCTGAGAACTTTCAAGTGGCACTTGTTTAAACTGCTAAATTATACGGACGTAAATCAAAAGGGCCTGCAATGTGTGCTCAGAGGATCTACAGCCCAGAAGTTAAATCCCACTTCAAGAGATGTGTGTGCATGAGGCAGTGAGACTTCGAATGCGTTGACTGAATATGAAGATGACTGTATTGAGGCTGCACAGTAACCTTAAACAATTAATCGAAGAGGGATTTTTCTTGACTGAGATCTAAAAATGTGATATTATGCTGGAGTAATCCACAATGTGTTCTTATTAATGTCCGATGAAGATTTAATGCTACAGTATTATCCATCAATAACACATTACAATGCTGACTAAGCAACAATTTTACAAGTAAACATTTTCAAATATAAGCTAATGGGCAGTTAGGCTAAAATAATTTATTTCCCATCTCTCTTTCCCCTGAGTGTGAACATCTCTCTGAAGATTTTAGTGTCAGTCAAGAAAGGGTTGCCTGGATTTTGTCTTAAAAGTTCTAGAAAAAATTTCCCCTCAAATACAAATACAAGAGACTTCCTTAGTTCCAGCCAGCGTGTACAACATGTTCAACATGTGTGGTTTGTGTCTTAACTGACATTCATACTGCTGATAGTTTGTAGTAACACAGATGTAACTTGCTTTCCTTAATATGATGAAGTATAAAATAATGTAAACGTAAAAAATACAATTTTTAATAAAGTAGAAAACTATTAACAACGGCAGCCGATCGGACACCTTCCTACCTCAGCATTGCGAAAGACTTTGAGCATGTCTGTGTCAAATGCTTCCACGGTCTTATAATGGCCCGTGAGGATTTGCTTCTCGATGGTGCTCAAGTCCAGAGGGTCAGCCACCTTCTCATAGTACTGGCTGTTCCTGATTAAACACAAAGACAGTAGCATTAGTCTCCCCACATTTAATCTGCCATTGTTTTCAAATGTTCTTAAATCTGACAATGGCAAAAGTTAATAACCATGTCTACATGGACACCAAATATGTGATTATCGAAAGCTTTAGTACCATGTTGCTAAAATAACAAGGAGCTTTCCTTGTTTTGACACTAACTGATTATTATCAACGCTGAAGAGAATCAACACAGGCTTTCACGGTTCAAATGTGTGCTGAAAGATAAAACTGTTACACTATGTAGGTACTGTACACTGAGACACCAGTTAAGAAAACAAAGCTGTCTAGGAAACAGTGTAACATCTTGAATGAACTAGTTGAAGTGTGGGTTTGCAGTTTTACCTCTTCCTGGATGGAAGGTTCACCAGTGGAGCAGCAAGTGTCTGACCCGCTGAGTCTGAGGTAAAAAAAATAAAATAAAAAAATAATAATACCACTCCTGTCATCATTTTCTAATCACAGAGCCTTATCATCCAGTAATGGTGAATATTAGAATTGAAGCACTAAAAGATATAATCTAGAGGTTATGTCAAACCTCGGATTAGTCCAGAGGTCAGACAATGAGAATATAAATTAGAATAGTAGATTACTTGTTGACACATTTGCACGACACAAACCTTTGTAGCTGGTGATCATGTCGCAAATCTCCTTGAAGATGTGTGCGAGGCGTGCAGTGCGCGTTACTTCTGTGTTTTCTTCAGCTGCAGCAAGCCTCCGTGTGCGTACGGACCGCGACGTCTGCAGAGCTGAGAACTGCGTCAGGAACACGTCTATAAACAGAGCGTGTATAAAGTTCAATTTGAGTTACACACGAAGACATGTGTGTACAGCTATGCTAGGAAAAAATACACACATTTAATAGGGTTTTTCTTGACAAGCTTTTTTCTGAAATTTATATCAACAGCTCCTCAAACCTTTTAAGCTTGTGCACTCACCTGACTTGATGTTGCCATCGTCTCGCATAACTCCTCCCCAGCGTGTATACATGGAGAGATTGCTGGCATCCTTTTCTCGCTCTCCCTCTCTTTTCTGCAGTTCCTGTTTATCCCTCATCTTCTCCCAGTTTCTTAAGAGAAAGACTCTGTGCTTCAGGACGAAATTTCTGGAAATTGGAGTAGAGAAAACAATAAGCATTTTCTGTCTTTCTTATTTTGTTTTAAATTAATGTTTGGCTTCTTTCTCATGGTGCTCTGCTGTATTATCATACTGTATTTACTATTTTTTCACCTTAACTAATGTGGTACTAAGAATAGTATGACGTATCATCTACAATGAAAATCATAAAGAAGCAAGTAATTATTAATTGTGAGCTGTACAATGCCGTATAAATGGCATCTATACTATTACATTACTTTATTGAGCACAAAGGTTAAAAACTGCACACAAAAAAACATGTATTTGTAAGGGAATTCAGTTGATTAATTGAATTAATGTTTCCAGGATCTATACACAGACTCGTGTATTTCCCCCCTTATTGAGTATTTATATGTGTTTACCTCTCTCTGTTAGACATGGGCTTCATGAGATGAGGATAGAACTTGCTGCTGTCGCTCGACTCTTCTTCCTGAAGATAAATGCAGACACATTAAAACCATCCCTGATTTTAATGAGAAATCTAGCCTATTCTCTTTACTTAAAGGTTACAGCTATCTTCAATCAAATGCATTCTGAATTTTAATCAGTTTCTTGAAACTGAAACTTTAAGCCACTTTAGACCACAATTTATACTGCTGAAACCACACATGGAGAATATTATTTATCATTTTTGCTTTTTTTGATGCTTTTTTCTGTTGTGTGGCCTTTTTCTTTTTTTAAAATAAACTTTGTGGCCAACTCTGAGTGTCTTTGGACACAGCTTTTACTTAGGGACTCAACAGTCAAATTTATCAGTTAAACGATGAATCCTAACTTATTTTAAATTAGGTGAACTTGAAACATAAGTTATTCAAAAGAATATAAAATCCAAATTTTTTCATTGACATGACTCACTCACCCGTTTTTTCAGTTGGTGTTTTGACTTCCTCTTCTCCTTGAGTCGACCCAATCGCCGTGTTCCTCCTGTTTTCCCGGGCAAGCCGTTAATGCGCTGACTCTTCCCTCCAATGATGCCGCGGCAGCTCTCTGAGCCACACTTGCACACTTGCTGTAAAGGAAGTGCCAGCAAAAAGAGGGTTTAATGTGCTGTGTGTGAAAGTTATCTTACTGAGACTGAAGATGGGGCGAGGGCATCTTTGTAAACAACATGTAGAGAACAAATGATGGAGGAAGAGTACAAGACCACTAGAAAAAAAAAATCTGAACTGAAACAAAGATGATTCAATATAATTTATTGAAGGACAATAAAACAGCTTGTTGGTGTATTCAAGCTGACCTTAATTTGGCTAAAATTCTACTTGGATGCTTTTTTTTAAAACTTATTTGCTTCTCTTATTATTGGTCACTGATAGCAATTGTAGGGTTGGGCTTTAATTTGTTTTTTGCTTCTGAAAACAGAGATTGTCACAAAGGTCTCAAGGAGCATTGGTCCACGAAGAGAAGAACATATTTGATGGTGCTTCACCTGCTCTTCTGTATTGAAGGAGTGGAAGTTGTAGTCATAGGTGAGTTCAGTCCCGTTGCTGATGTCCTTAAGAGCAAAGAGCCCAATCCTGTACACGCCATTCACTGACCTGAAAAAGAGAAGTGAAATTATTAAATTTAAACTGAAGAATGTCCAGCTGCTTTCTATTCAAGCCTGCAATGAATTTTACTTTGTTTCCTCCTCTGTGGTTTAATTTTAGCCAAAGCCACAACAAATGTCTTTATTATAAACAATAAGTAGAGCAAAAGACATAAAGTTGCCCCTCACTTTGAAGGAAGGTTTTCCTGTCTTGATTTCAAACTTTAAGTTTAAAGGCTGATATAGGAAAAGCAATTACAATAAACACATTTTAAAACTTGGACAAAAAAGTAGTGTATTGGTATCACAAATGCTGAACAGTTTGTAAACCACATTTTCCTTATCTCCAAATAAAAGAGCATTCAAGCTTTTCGTTGTTCTTCTAATAAAACACCCCACTATTCTGTTTACCCGCCACTTGATCATTTATTCCTTCTACATGGGAATAAAGCTGGCTCAGCACATTATCTTCAGTGACTACAGCTGTATCTAAGGCCTAGCTGGATATAATCTCTCTTCTGTGACAAGATGGATGACTCGTCAGGCTTTGTGCTGAAAATCTCCCGTCTTTGTGGAGTCTCGTTTCAACCAGGTCGTTCTACATAACATACCCACATACAAAGGATGTTGCCTCAGATTATGAGTTGGTTGATACTGGAGGAGAATACTGTACTGACCCGGCTATTAGACAACAAAGCGTACAGGATGACCTCCCTTTTTCAAGGCATCTTTTGGAAAAAGACAGTATGAACACCTAATCTTTTCTTGGTAAAGACTTTTTCCCCCCCGAATCCATGTATGAGTGTTTCTTCCATGGGTTACTCACATAGACAGCATCTTCACATTCAAGTTGCTGGCACTGTGTCACCAGTTCCTTTAGATGTAATATGTTTTTTACATGTAGACCCAAAATAGAGGTTGATCTAACTTTTTCAGATATATTCAAAGGATAAAAAAAAAAACTTATCTTATATTTGGGTTAATATGGTACTTTCTTATGAGGTCATTAGCTGTTCACAATCAGAATAATCAGAATAAAACACCAATGAGCAATTTTTCAGACTCAACAAGTAAAATAGTTTCAGTATAGGAAAGTCAGGCAGAGAGATAGATCTGCTTATCCTGGTCTCAAACTGCTGTGAAGTCACCAATGGTCTGAGAAAAACCCCTCAGGAAACCAGTAAATGATCTTGGCGGGTTGCAAGGACTTTAAGCCATTAAGGCCTGTATGAAGCAAAACTGATGCGATCTCATCAGATTACCGCCACAAAACCACATTTATAGGGTTGGGGTTTCAAGGCGGAACCTTCTTCTTTCCAGTGAAGTGCACCTGCCACACGTGTCCTTTTTCAGATTTGTAGTGTAAGTCACCTAGGGCAACAATATTCCTTTGTTTACACTGTGAATACCTTTCCATGCCTTAGGTTTAAGCAGTGTTTTCCTAAGAATGAATCCTATAAGCCTACACTGAAAAGCATTGATTATAGACAATGTGATATAAAGTGACATTTAACTATAGTGTGCTCATTTAACACTTATTCCTACCAGTTAGTTTCAAGAAATGGTAAGGACCTTTTGGGCTTGGTTGGTATGCTTTCACTTTGTTTGTTTAAAATCATTTCTGCAATGCCATTAGCAGGGCATTTCTGGTATTTTCACAGTTTGTCTATTACAGAGGAAATAGGAAACTACTGAGCTCAACCAAATGATCAGGCACAAACAGCAATTAGTGAAACCATTAAGATAATAGGCTGGTCTACTTCACAGTTCATTAAATTTAAGTGATTAAGGCATTTATAAAACAAAATACTGCAATATCAAGCTGCACTAATTTCCTATCTACTCTGACAATTCTCTAACTGTATGTTTTATATCCTACCTTAATATTCTCTCTAACTTAATATTCTTTGTAATGTTCATGTTTACTATGTCGAACTGTCTTAAATAGGGATACTAAAAAACAACAATAGTCAGTTTACGTCTATGCCTGGACAGTGAAGCTCTCCAGGGAGGCTGGGAATTTTTGATAGCTAACTGAGCCAAAGTGCATTTTTACCACTGTGTCTTCATTAAGCTATAACTCAGCTATGCAAAAATAGAAAGGTAACAGTAAAGTGAATTGTTGACATTCATTTCTAAAAACGAAAAGCTGATCATTCAATGCCAGAGTTGTAAAAGATACAACAACACAAGAGGCGACTGCCTCAAAACATTTGTTATACGTTCACAGTGCATGTCTATGCTTGGCTGTTCAGATGCCATTTATAATTTTATTTTAGTTTTTTGGGGGTTTTTTTAAACTTTTTTAAATAACAGTTGATGCATTTATCATATGTATATGGTATGAGAAGGACACTTATTTATAAATAATTGAATGCTAGCTTTTTTCTCACACCAAAAATTGTAATTCTAATTGAAATTCAGAAGGATTTTTATTGTTATTGAGAAACTTGTAGTTGTTTAGATTAATAGCTTAAGACTACTTTGATATTTCTCAAAGAAGATCAGGGTATTTATTTACTTCAGCTACTTAGACTAATCAATCATGAATAGGACCAGGCTTCAGATTTTGTTTTCTAAGTCTTACTGTTGGTAGAATGATGTGTCGTATTTATCTCCAATGTCTTACTTTGACAATTTCAGAACTTGTATTTTAGCAACTTGTAGAAGCAGGCCATGCTTAGTCCAAAATGGACTCAAACTAAAAATTAATTTTTGATAAGAACCCAAATGTACCACATCAGCATTAGTAAAGAACTTAAAGCTGTCATGATACCCACCACTTCTGCATCTCACAGTTGGGTTCACAGCTGTGGTTTATGAAGCGTGCCTCATTACCCATCCGATAGCTGTCAATCACCATGCCACTATCCAAGTTCAGACAGTAGTGACCACTGTGGGAAAAGTACTGTTCCATCATACGGCTCCTAAAACATGGTAGATATGAAGAAGTGGAAGGTTAAAAGAGGTGTTTTCTTTATCATAAAGGGTGCCCTAAACTGAGCGACTGAGAGGCACTAAAGCAGGTGAACAAAATATGATAATTAATTTCACATCTATACTACCACGGTGCTGGCTTTCTCACCTGAACTCCTGCTCGCTAACCACTTCTCCAAGATACTCAATGATGAATTGTCCAGCTCGCAGAGGCTCCTTGGTGCGGATGCCCCAACCCTTTCCCTCAGCTCGGAACCGCTCCAGACACTGAACCCACTCATGTCTCTGGATGTGCTGGTTGTCACACTGATCACCACATGGGCAAGTGCTGGGAGAACACTCTGCAAAGCTCATCCTGAGAAGAAATATATAAATAAATAAAAAATGTTTAAAAAAAAATAAAATAAAGCTAGGAGCATTTTTTTTTTTCTTTGCTTTGATGTCATGCTTACTTGTCATTACCAAAAATTTCAGTGCAAAGCAAACACATTTACAATACAATTCCTGTGAAAGCAAGTAACTAAAAAAAACTAGTGATTGCTGAAATACAGTAGAATCTAGTAATGGCTCAATTTTGTTGTATGTTTTTACCTATTCAGGCAATCATCCAGGCAGCCTTTTTCAGCAGAGCTCTCTGGAGTTCTACAGTTACAGGTAGTTGTTTCATAACCAGAGAGCGGCTTCACATCTACATAGACATCTGTGACACACAAACAGAGGACATTTCACATCTAGAGTAATTAAACCTTTCTCAGCACATCATATCTTTAATCTCTGTCTTGCAGGTTTAAAGACTCGAGTGTCATGGATTGTCATGGAAATGAATGTCAGGGACCGAAATTCAATCCATGATGGCAAGAAATGTGTTTTATTTTACAGAATTCTGCAAATAAAACATAAATGAGAATATAAACAAGGCATCCCTGTAAGTGCGATCATATAGCTGGATTAAAATAAACTAATGCAGTTGCATCCTCTTTATGAATAGGACTGCAAGTAGGCACCATGAAGATTTTGATTTTGTATCATCTGAAATGCTGAGTTATTTTATTTCTTTATTATTAGGAGGTTTAAACTGTTGATCAGCTCTAGATAATAACACACCCGCCTCAACTGTTTTCATCAAGATTGTGTCTGATTCTGGGACAGTATTGTATTGGCCTGTTTGAGTGGATGTTGTCCTGCTGTTGTTTGGATGTGGATCTCAGTGAGATGGTGCTGCTGACTGTTGTGTGGTACAGTACACACATGCTAAATGGATCTGTTCCAGCATTATCTAAAAACCGCAGGCATTAGATTTCAGAAGACTTTGTTGTAAAATTTATGTCAGTGAAGCAGACAGCTTTGCACAATTTGATTACTTTTGCACCCTGAAGAAAAATAGTTGACTAAGTAAGAATATATATATATAGTAAGTAAGACAGATAGTTGTTATCACTTTGAGAAAGTGTAGTATTTCCCCAGTTCCTCCCAAAACTAATTTTAGGCCTTAGAAGGGCAGAAAAATACCAGAAAATAAAGCTGAATTTATCTAGATAAGCAAATTACTCACTTGATCTGATCTTTTTATAAAGAGGGACATCAGGCCTCTTGTAAAGCTGAAAGAGAAAAATAGAACAGTAAACAAAAATGGGCCTGAAGACCTGTTTATACGAATAATATTAGAAATATAAGAAGAAGGATCACCTGATCATGTTTCCACAACCACAAAATATCATAAGGCAATTGGAAATCAATGCGTTTCTGTCTCAGATACTTCCCTGAAAACACAGGTCAGACAAAACATGTTTAACAAATATTTATCTCATCATAGGAAGGAACCAGAATTTTAGCATTCACATATTCTGAAAGGAAAAAAAATGAAATAAAGATTTTATGTTATGGTACATAAATAAAAATAAAGCTTGTCAATATCAAAAAAAAAAAAAGGGTTTTGACCCCAGTAAAAGGCTTATCTGAATAATTCATTTTCGAACATTCAGAAACATGACCAACTTGTTCAAAACTTTAACAAGAGAAATTATAAAGTATGTTTCTATACTGGTTAAAAACATTGGTGAATTCATCAAATTTTAACTCACCAACATGTATTGGAGCAGGAAACAGTCCATATTCATGTTCCCCCGGTATATATTCTAGCTTCTCTTTCTTAAGCTGCAGAAGCTGACTGCGGGGGCTAAAATGTAAAAAGTGAAAGCAGCTTAATAATAGCAAGAAAAACATAAAGGATATATTGTGGTTTTTTAGTTAACACCCACAGGGAAATTTTTTTGATACTCACTCTTCTGTTTTGTAGACATCAGAATAAAGTCCAGCTTTCTGGAACTTCTTCTTCGGAGGTCTGGCTGCCCTCTTCTCTCGTTGGCTGGTTATGGGCACAGGTGGCGCTTGTTCCTTGGACACTGTGTCGAGGTGTTCCAGGGAGCTTTGGCCATCTGGTTTCCTTTCCATAGAGCTACACCTATAAATACAATTTGGTTTTAAGTCTCAATTGGACATAATAAATAAAACTCCATATACCAACGCTAAATCCTAAAATTAGCATTTGCCACCCTAGGACAAGAGTTTTTGCTTACCCCTGAAAGTGATGATGCTCTTCTTGGGTAGGCCAAGTTCTTCCTGCTACAGCTCTGGACCTTGCTGGCAGGTTGCTCGGGTTCTCCTCCCTGTCTGGTAATTGCTCCTCAGTCTCTCCTACCTCCCTGTCTTCTTCAACCTCGTCATCCTCTTCCTCATCTCCATCTCTCTCCCAATGCTTTCTCTTCTGACTTTTTCGACGCTGACCCTGGACTACCGACTCAATAGCATCTGTGACAGTGTCCCCCTCCCACCTTTGTCCAGTAGCCAGCCGTTCTCCCCCTCTGTCCCTGTGCCGGTTTTCATTCAACTCAACAGCAGGGGGTGGGGAAGGTGGAGGGGAGGGTAATGGGTATTTCCTGGGACGCCCAGGTCCCCTCTTCTTCACCACATTGTTTCCTGTACGAGCTTGTCTCTGCAGTTTTTTGGCTCGCAGAATTTTATTGACATGATGGAGGCTGTGCTTGGATGGCTGCACCCGATAGGAGTGGTGGTGGGGCAGGGGGGCGTCCAGGCAACAATCCTGAGAGAGAGAAAGGCAAGAGGACGACGCTGAGCTATGGGAGTGAAACAGAGAAGGTTGTTGGTGATGGTGGTGCTGCCGGTGATGTAGGGTTCCCTCTGGGCCTTCGGAGGTCGGGAGGGTAACGCCTCTCGTCTGGAGACTTGATGACCCTGCCAAAACAAACAACAAATTAATGCTGCATTGAGTCACTAAATATCAAACTCCACACCAACTATTCACAGTACAGACAAGTGGCATGTGGATAGCTGGGCTAAACAACTATTTTCAGCAAAATCTGCAACAAGGTTTTTGATTTCATCACTTTTTTGTCCAACAAATGTCTCCTCATTTCTATTAATCATATGCTCATATTTCATTTTTGTTACCCATCTTGCCCTCCTTGCTTTTTAACAAGTGACACTTCAAGACTTCTTCCTTTTCTATTTGTATCTTTCCATCCTTCTTTGTTCTGCTGTGTATTTTCATCCTTATTCCTATCTTCTTTTGCCTGACTTTTAGAAAGCCCTTATTCACTTTGCTGTTCCTTTTCTTTAATTGAAATTCACACACAACCTAGCCATAAAAATATTGACCTTTTCCAAATCTAAAAAAAGCTTAAGAACTATGGGTTCTATTTTCCAAAGGAAAAAAAAGAGTAAAAAACTGCTTTTGTACCTTTGATGAAAGCAGTTACATACTCATGTGGCTTTATATAGACAACAGTATAATCCTCTTACTTTAACTGAGCACGCACACACACACACACACACTCTCTCTCTCTCTCTCCTTCTACAGTTACACATTTTTCAACATGTAGGTCTGTCATACAAACTCACATAAAACTAACAGGCCCATTGCCCTCATGGGAAAACAGTCCCATGGGAGCAATTGACAAAACTGACATATGAGAAAGAGCAGACGTTTCCAGGTCTTACTTAAACAATTTTAATCATTGTTTAATCATGTGTAGAACAAAACAACTAGGGACTACAACTAATTATTACAGATAAACCAAAAGATATCCATTTAAATTTGAAAAAAAGTTAGTTTATTAAAAGAAGACTCTTTAGTACTAAATGGGACACTTCTAACCTTGTCATTCTGAAGTTGGCTGGCTGTTTATGTCACTTGTCTCTTCATTCACAATTCCCAAAATCCAAACTGCTCACAGAGCTACAAGACTCGATGACCAGCTGTTGTCCAATATGGAATTGTACATAACAAAACATGACCAGGTCTGCCACCCACAGCTATCAAGACTCAGTTCTACAATTTCTTTTTTAAAATCAAAACGACTTTTATTTCATTAATTACTTGCAATTAGCTTCTTTAGATGCTTCTTTTCACTCTATTTCATTGTCATTCCAGCTTCCTGTCATCTTTCTACAGTGATTCTATCATTATTCATGTCACCATATCACACAGAACACACTAAACACACTGCTTTGTTTTGGACTAAACCTGCTTTAAGGCAGAAGTGAAGTGCTAAAACAAATGGATATTTATAGAATCAGTGAAAAATCAAAATATATCACAAAAAGAAGACAAAGTCACAAAACGAAGCCTTCTGGGGGGGAAAACATGAATTAGTACGCTTCAACTTTAAATGCACTAAGCTGCAAGGAGTTGTCTTTGTTATTGCCATGAGTGACTTCACAGAAACAGATCTAAAGCGCTAGCACTTTCTATATACTAGAGCTGGTTAATTTATCAAAAATGAATCGAAACAGACATTTAAAACCTATAAGCGACATAACCTTGCCCATGTCATATTTGGTTTTTTTCCCTTCTTTTTATTACCACCACAACTGTTTGCGTATATGTTCATATGCTGCCCTGTGTGTTTGTAGTCAGTCACGCGACTCCCCCCTGTCCAGTCCACAACTTGGAAGCAAATAACATAGGTAGCTCTGTCAGGGAGACAACTAAGAAAGATCAAAGAAAAATGATTTATCTGTCATCTGGATACATTTTGGATTTAATGAAGATGACACTGAACAAAAAGAAGTCAAACTCTGCACAAAAATTTTCAGCAAACAAAGGTAACATCGCTAACTTATTTCAACATCTGCAACATAACCACATTGCATGAGCACAGAATCTAAAAATCACCACACAGCATACAATTTGTTTACAAGAGATGTAAATGATTACTTTCTACTTTTCAAATGCAATTTTTTACTTTGTACAGGGTGGAGTTTAAAAACTTAGTTTATAAGGAATTTTATTATTGGTGTTATTTATTTTCTACTGTTTAAGAGCAGTATTCTTAAATTAAAGCTAAAATGTGACATCTTTTACAAGATGCAAGTTATTTCCTAATTTTCACCAGCCTTATTTGAAAATATTTGCTTAGTTGAGATTATAGTTGTGTTTTTCAATTCCATATGGCAAGACTGAAGGTCATTTACTTTGTTAGTAAGAAAATGAATTGAAGATTTTTTAAATTAGTATTCCATAATAACCCTAAATAGCTCATTTGTGTGGTTCCTTTTTATTTATTTTAAAATCACAAAGTCATGTACAATTTAAATAGAAAAATATCCCATCTTTGGCAGCTGATCATAATCACCCAGCCCTTCTATACAATGTTTTTTATGCAACCAAATATGGGACTTAATAAAACTGTAAACTGTCTATATGTGCAGGAGCAATTAAGTTATATCACAAAACTGCAACAATGATTTTTTTTTGCAAAGTTTTCAGCCGTTAATGATGGATGTGACACATGATTACGGTGGTCAATGTGGATGAAGATATTTTCCAAGCTGAGATGCACAGATCCAGATCTCTTTTGTTTTGAAATTGCATTTTAAACAAACTAGCACAGATGCAGCCTTAGTTAACATCACTGGTTTTGCTCTCTACAATGTATTATGCATCAACCCCTCGCCATCTCCCTTCTTCTCCGACTGTGACAGCTGCCAGACAGGTAACCTCCTATCTTGACAGCTCTCACTCTCAGAGATCAGCTAGTCAAAGTCTAGATAACAAACCAGTAGGCTATACAAGTAGAGTCTTTTCAATCCACAAAATATCAACACGAATTGTGCAAATTAGCAAAAGAAAAAAATGTTCATGAAACGTTTTATTTTGACTGGACACCAGTGTCTTTTCAGTCAAGATGCCACCCTGGGCAGTTGCCCATGTCACCCGTACTTAAATCTGCCTGTGAGGCCTAATGAATTAAACTAGACAGGTAGGAGTAAATTTACCTTTCGATCCTCGGCCTGGCGAGCTCGTTTATGTGCCCTGTCTCTGCAGAGAAGAGCAGTATCTGTCACTTTAACAAGGACTGGTCTGTCAGTATTCCCGTCACTTTGGCACTGAAACTGAACACTCATGGTACTGCGTTTGAGTTCAGCCGATTTGTGGTGCAGTAAACAAACTTCCCACACTCATCCAAGCCAGCCTTCTCCTGATAGTCAGAACAATTAAATGGGTCAACTACAGACTCTGAGTCTCACAGTTGGATCACAGGCACTTCAATACAGCTAGCTAACAGTGGAGTAACCAAGGCCAGCTAGGTGGAGAAACATGGTTATACACTGGTTTACTCCAGTCCTTTGTTCTGCAATACTTATTTGAGCATTCAGGGCCAATACAAAAAAGAAACCCCCTCTTTTTTTCCCCCATATTCTTTGATCCCTTCAATTTATGCTCACAATAAAGATAAAGAAGAGGTCAGTGAAAAACATGCCACTGCTATCACATCTGAGCTTCTTCGAAACAAAGACAGCTGTGACTTTGTGGCAAAAATGTGAAATACAGCATCATTTTTTTTCCAAACTACTTTTAGGCTTTAGGTTTGACTGTACAATCATATCTCACCTAATATCAAAAGCAACCAAAAAACCTGACATTATTCAGTGCTACATTTCCACTTTAATACTTGTTTGTTTAATGGATCACCATTAATCAAACTACATGCCAGGAGTGTACAAAAAAAAAGTAATAGCTATGGCAAACTGCTAAAAGGGCTTCCAAATGTTAACTAACTAACTAAATGTATGCAGAGAGGATGTAAATACATCTTATATGGGAACTTTTAATCATTTTAATTAAGTTGCCCTTAGCAACACACTTTTCTTTTGGAATGGCAGAAAGCCGAGGGCTACAAAAACAAACCCAATCATTTTCCAGTGTTATTTGTTCTAGACACAACATATGTGTGGATGGTTCCAGTGGTAACTACTGCAAAATCTCTCAACACTAAATGAACGGTTTTAATGAGATGCACACATACCAATGTGTGGAGATCATGCAAAATTTTAGACCCCACTTACAGCAACACATGGCAATGCTTGAAACAAGTATTGACCAAATACACAAACCAGAACTTCACATGAACTGTACATAATTCTAGTTTCATCATAGCTGTGCCAAGCCACAAAAACTCAGACATTTACCAATCATATTCAGACAGATAATTTATAATGCAATTGCATAGAGGTACTTCTAGAAGGCCTATTTGACACAACATTGACTCCGGTAACCTTTAAAAATGCCACAATAAATTTGTGCCAAAATATTCTTTGTACTGCATACTTTATAAAAGTTACAAACCCTTTGGGTTACATGAAGCTAGGGGTTCAGTGCAGTGAATTAAATGTCCAAGAGCAAAAAGGAAAAAATAAACTTGTTTAACTATTGTCATAAGTACACACTGTTTTCTTAAACATTAAATTCGACTTACCTGACTCTCTCCTCTCAGATGATGTTGAGCGGTCCTTCCTCATCAATCGATCCATGTGGGAGAAGTTGGAACTCTCCGTAACTACATCATTCTTTCTGTTCCTGCCTCCCTTCATTGAAGTGCGGGTGAGAGCAGAAGCAAAAAGATTTGGAGAACTGTGAGCTTCTACTTCCTCTGAAGGAGTGAGAGGCTCTTCATCCTCACTGTCCGAGCAGCCCGCTGGGTCTTCTGCCCGTCCATCTGAGAAAGAGCCCTGGCCAGGTACCACTTGACTCTGTGAAATTTTAGAGTAGTCTGCTTCAGAGCTGCCTATCCTGAACCAGGATTCAACTGAATGATGTCCTTTTGAGCTGTTAGCCAGTGTAAGCCTAGATGGTCCAAGACAGGACATGGAACTGTCTTTGCGCTTGTACCTTTCTGCAGACGAAGATGAGGAAGATGAGGGGGAGTTGGCAGAGGTAGCAGCAACTTGCTTGCTGGCAGTGGTGCTGGGGGTGTCTCTTCCAAAACGGCACCTCTGTAAAGACTCTGCCATTCCCAAACCACCAACTCGCTCTCCTTTACCTGATGCGCCTTTGTCAGAAATTCCTGCACTGGTCCGGCTTCCTGAGCCACTCCTTGTTGCCTCTTCCCTGTCTTCCTCAGAACAGCGCTCTCTGTGTTTGTGTCTGTGTTTGTGTTTATGGTGCCAGTTAAAAGAAAGCTCAGAAGACATGGGAGGAAAGAGGACAGGGGACCTTCCTCCTCCCAGGTACTCCTGCCTAAGCAGCTTATGCTTTTTCTTGTGAAATTTTGAGGGGTTTAGGAGGAGATGAGATGGATGGTGATGATGCATGTAAGATGTGGGGGGAGGAGGAGGAGGAAAAGAAGGTGAGTGGTGAGAGTGGTGGGATGGGGCTGTGTGAGGTGACTGGTGGTGTGCATGAGGATAAAGAGCACTTGCTGGAGGAAAACCTCTATAATAGCCCAAACCCAGAGGACCAGATGAGTAAGGAACACCATATGAGGGGTGATAGAAACCTCCACTTGAAAGTGGGAATCCAAGCCCAGGTACAAATGGAACCTCAGACATCGACTCTCTCAGTTTGGGTGGGCGTCCCCGTTTCTTTTTCATGTCTGGTTTACGGACATAGTGCAACGGGTCACAAGAGTAAGCAGGGTGGGAGTAAAACCTTCCAAAATTAACCCTGAATATTGTAGGCAGGAGGTCTCTGTGAACATAATGATGAGGCGGGGGGCCACCTGTTCCTCCTATTCCAGCACTGGCTCTGTTCCCCACCCCTGGTATTCTACTTGTTCCTGCTGCTATGCCTATTCCACTGCTTAACCGACGCCCAGAGGAACGGTGTGTTATCCGTATTTCACTGAGCATTACAATAATTTCATCCAATTCAGCAAGAAAATCCGGATCGAGCCGCCGAGACCGAAGCTGCAAGTACTTCTTCTTTCGTTTTCTCTTCTGTCTCTTTAGCTTGTCGTAGCCAGGACATCCATGACTACGACGTTTACATTTGTGCTTATGTTTCTCCTTGTGGCCCATTAAGGAAGAAGCAGGAGCTGCTGGGTGAGGCCTCCGGGGATCAGGTGATGACCGTGCTCCATGTGGGGATGGAGAAGGTGAAGGATGTTCCATTAGCACAGTGGAGTGTCTACGCCTGCCTCTGGAATTAAGGCCCATCCCTGGAGTCACTGCTGAAGCTATGACACTTGGCATTAATAATCCACTACCCATTCCGGGTGGCATCCCAATTCCACCCACACCACCTGTCCCTCCAGCTTTCTCACCACGGTCCGATGTGCTGTTATTGTCTGTTCCTATACCACTGTCACTGGGCACAGTCTCCTCACTGTGTGACTCACTAACTGGTGACGGAGTAGCTTCTTTTAGCTCACTGAGAGGAGCAGGGGAGGTGGGATGGAGTGGCCTGGGAGGAGAGAGCTTATGATAAGGGTAATGCTGCCTATAATGATGGTGGTGATGAGGGTAGCCACGGCAAGATGACTTTTTCTGGGAAGCTGCTGTAACCATAGAAGATGATAAAGATCCCGGAATTTTATTGGGGGCAGAAAAGGTAGGGGTAGGAAAGGAGAATGTGTGGTGGCTATGATGGGAGTTAGAATAGTGAGAGCTACCAGCAAAGTGCACTGAGCCTGGCTCCACAAAGCTGGCATCACTGATGGGACTGTGACCTTCACTTGATTGTGAAAGGGAGGGAGAAGGAAAGAGTTCTGAAGATGAAAGCTGATGCTGCTGCTGAGACTGTAACTGATGGTGATGGAGAGGGGAAGTTGTGTTGGGAGATAGAAAGGGTTCTGGTGATGATGTTGTGACACTAGAAACTACTTTTGGCTTACGGCCTCTTCTCTTACCCATATATATTGTTCCCTTTTTACTTACATTTATTTGTGGCCCTAGTTTCCCCCCAAAAGTAGCAGCCAAAGATGATAAAGACTGAGTTGTACCTTCCACAGAACCAACCACACCACCAGCGGTGCCTTTAGGGGTGTCTTCTGTTCTTGGACCTAATAAGATCTGACTCAGAATACGTTTCCGCTTGACACTTTTCATCTTGTTGATCTTACCAATAATGGTTTTCATGATAAGCTGTCCGTTTCCTTTGCTGCGGAAACGTTTGTCTCCCATGTCTCCTGCTTCTGGAGCCAGTGTGGGAGGCTGACCCTCGTGGGGTAAGGTAGGAGGAAGGCGCTTGGGACGTCCACGTTTTCTTGGCAAAGGTTTAGGAGGATTTAAGTCAACCTCTGGGTGAAGAACAGGTGGGTCCTGCTCTTCTTTGGATTTCAGCAAAGATGAGAAGACCTTGGAGGGGGGAAGCTTATGAGAGGGGTTCCCATGAATTGGGTCATCAAGCCTTGGCATTTTAGACTTTGGTCTTCCTCTTTTCTTAGGCTGTGGTGGGAAGAACTGTGACACTGGATTTTGTGGCATAGCGTTTGGTCTGATCTTGTTTGGGTTGGGGGGCCTGCCTACAGGTCTTTTAATTGGTGGTGATGGCATTTCCAAACTTGACGATAAAGGCATGGTGATTTTGTTCTCACCAAAGGGACTGTCATGGCCTGGTCTTTGACTGTGTGTTTTGTTCATAACGCGAGTCCAACGGGGTTTCCTTCCCCTGCGTTTTTTAAGGGGCTTGCTGTCCTGCTCTGCAGGTGAATCTATAGATGAATCAGGAGAATTATCTCTAAGAGGAGTTTGTGGGCTTTCTTCATCATCAATCTCCGATGGAGAATGTTCTCTTTGTCTAACAGCTTCAGGAGGACTGCTAGTTCTACCAGATTGACTAATATCCCGGTTGGGACTGCGCTTACTTGGGCTACAGCTCTTCCCCTTCTCAACATGAAGTAACTGAGTACTTGGTCCCTTCTCTTTTCCCTCTGGCCTTCCTGTTGCTATTGAAGGAGAGCACTTAGGGAAGTCTCTGTGGCTGTCAATGTCCTGTTCCCTCTCCCCTTCACTGTTTTCCTCTGCCAGAGCAGGGGACTCTCGTGCATGATGTCCTTGTGAGGCAACAGGAGAGCTCAGGCAATTCATTGTGCTCAATGTCCTCTGCTCAGTGGAGTTACAGGGAGAAACTGAAACAGGACAAGATGAAGAAGATGTGTGTGGTAAACTGTGAGTAGGACGTGACTGTGGTTTAGAAATACTACTGTTGGTGTTGTCATTGTTGCTCTCCTTAGACATGGCTGACAGGCGGTTATTGCCATAGGTAAATGCAGGGCTGCTGCTGAGACTGCTGCTATTCACATTAATGCTGTTGCCACTACTGCTACTTGTTTTTACAGCCCCATCTGAGTCCTCCTTCCTTGGTGGTGTCAGGGAGGGGGAATTTTCTGGGACACCGTCTTTGCTCCTAGAACCGTATGGCCGACCAGGTGGTCTTGACACAGGGGGTGGAGGAGAAAGGTGAACCATTCTTGAATATGTGTTCCTATTTGCCATGGCCCTGTCCCGTTGCTTGGCTGTGGGGGCCATAAAGCCTGAGCTAGGGAGAGAAGGAGTAGGATCCATTTTTGTGGGTTTGGTAGGCTTAAAGGCTTTTGATGGTGGGCAGGTCGCTATCAGTTGGGCCAATTTCTCAGTGACTGTGGGCGCTCCCCAACTTTGGGCACCTTTGTCCTTGTCTTTCTGGCATTCTGTGCTATAGGTGTATTGAGGAGGCTTAAAACCTTCAAATGTAGGCTCTTTTGATGCAGGTAATGGGGAAGAAGGTGAAGATGTACGAGGGTTGGGTTGCGGAGTCGGTGTTTTCTTCCCAGAAGAATGTGTTTTGTTCTCTGGCAGAGGGCGGTGAAGATTAAGGGGTCTCTCGGACGTAGTAGAGGCTACTTTTGTCTCTGACTTTGAATCTGACTTGCAATCCATCTTTGTTGGACCCTGTATTAAAAGAAACTAAAATTAATTATTAAAGAAGACAACAAGAGATTACAATAAAATAAAGGTGCTAACTTAAGAATGTTTTTAAAAAAAAGAATTACGAAAGTTAATAATTAAAAAAAGACAACAAGAGATTACAATAAAATAAAGATGCTAACTCAAGATTGGTTTAAAAAAAAAAATTTTTTTTGAAATTATGTGCAAATGCACCAGATTCTGGCTCCCCCCCATGTAAGGTCAAAATTAAAAGATAAGTACAATAACAGAAAAAAATGCTAATTTTTACAAACCAGACATGGGCATAATACAAAGTTATATCTGGTATGAAAAAAGTCATAACACCAGTATCCATTTTAGACATAGGTTGTAACTCACAAATTTAGCTCTAAGGGGATCAGTTTTAATAAGTCCAAAACCTGGCATGGCTCTTGACCTGTTAGCCCCCTCGTATGATTAGCAGGTAATCCTTTAAAACATGTTAAGTCTGAAACAGCAGACTATTTAGCATGCTGTGACTGGAGGCAGTTGGACATATTTTGATATGTATAGTTGCATATGAGTCAGAATCAGTTGTACAGACCAGCAGTTCTCATGAGTATGTTAGATAAAGAATGAAGCAACAGGTGATACCACAGGCCAGATGGCTGAAGTATCCCATTCAGTACAAATGAGTCTGAATGAGTCTTAGGTTTAAGACCTAATTTAATCTAAAATAAATAATAAGCATATAAATAAGCACTAAATCATAGCTGTATTCTCAATATTAGCTACATGCTTCCATTTAAGGTGCTAAAGCAAACAAGTCATGCTGCTACCTTTAGCTGCTACAGACTACTATAGACAAATTTAACAGAAGACACCTGTTTGCACAACTTTGGAAGTGGCAAACAAAAACCACTTTCAGTTGACCAAAAAAAAACTGTGTCTGCTTTGGAACAAATTTTTAGGAAAACTATTCACATAGGTACACTGTGGGTTTGTCTGTGCTTGAAGAGAACTGTTGGGGGGCACTGCATTAACATGGCCTTCGGGGGATGCAGGAACCTCATGGAACACAGTGTCAGTGCCATATAATAACTATGAAGAGTAAATTGAAGATCAATGGACTTATTTTAATGTCATTAAAAAGGCTCCACCAGCTGATGCATTCACCTTTAATTTGTTGTAGTTTTTGTTTCTATGTTTTTGTTTAGATGCAACACTTTATTTAAATTGATTTTAAATTAAATTGATTTCAGTTTTATTTGGAATTTGGTGTACAATTATTTATTGCTGTGGGCCCACAGCTGTTTATTTTTTTGTAACAAATAACAGTCCACTACACTTACATTTGTATCATTTTGGTACTTTTTGTCTAATTAAATTATTGATCCCCTTAGTCTTTTCTACAGGGTGAGGTATGCAGCTTATTGATTGAACAATCATCTCAGATCAGATTTAGTTAGGGACCAATACACAAACACCAGGCATCGATATCTGTATCAAGACTGAAAATGCTGGATCACTGCATCCTTAGTCTCTCTATATGGACACTATGTGTTAGATATATTGAAAACAAGTAATCGTATTTATACTTTCAAAATAATGAGTCCTTCATAAGATTTTTCAACAAAATTCTGCCTCACTTACAATCCTGGGACAGGGGGAGGGTAGGGAGGGTTAGTCATTGGGGTCAGGCTGGGGACAGAGGAAAAACTAGTACGAGGGGTCATGCAGGAAGGTGGGGGGCATGGTTAAGCAGGCACAGAGGATAGACACAGACAGAGGGACATTGGAGGGGGCTGTCACGATGAATAGAAGCAGGCCAACGGAGAACACAAAGAAAACCAAGGAACAATTTATGCCCCACTCTTTATCTGAGCAATGAGACAATGATTACTACAGCAGCAATGGTGCATATCATTGACTGATCATATTTAAAATAGATTTGTTAATATGCTTCTCGTAAATGTTAGTTTTGACGAAGCCTGAATTCACTGCTGAATCAAAATACATAAACTGACAAGACTAGCCTTCCTTACCTTTTTTGCTGAGACACTCCCATTGACTTGAGAAGATGACAGGGTGTTGGTGCTGCTAGGAGTAGCAGTGGGAGACGGGGATGTAGGAGCTTTTGCAGAGAGGGCTGACGAAGATGATGAGGCTGGTGGTCTGTTCGCACAAGGACTCTTTTCCTTTTCCTTTTCCCGGCCCTGTGAAGGGCTCTGGCTCTGACTGTGCGGCCCATCACCTGTAGCTCCTGCACGGTTTCCACGACTGCTACCTCCTCCTCGACTAGTATGTCTAACAGTGGCCCTGAAAGCTGGCCGGCACACATAATTCTCTAAGCTCTTCGGAGGCTTCTTCATGCGTTTTGTTTGAAAGCCAATCTTAAGCTTGACATTGCCCTCAGACAGGCTGCTCTCTTTGATGGAGAAATGGGACTGGTCGCCACTAGCACCTCCTGCTCCACCTGAACCACCAGTACCTGCAGGGCCAGCAGCGGCTCTTTCTTTCTCTCTTTCCCGCTTCTTTTCATCCTCTTCCTCTTTCTTCCCACCAACTCCCTCTTTTTCTCGATCCCCTGTGGGAGCTCCAGAGAGAAGTGGAGGTGGAGGCGAAATTCTTCCCTGAATCTTCTGATCCATCAGAACTTCAGGGGGTATGCACTTTTATCTGGGAGTGGAAATTGTGGGACCAGGTATAGTTTTTGTGTGGGGTTGGGATAGGGGTGAGAAGGGAAAGGGGGAAGGAGGGTAACGGCGAGGGTGAAGCTCTCCTTGTTATGACGTGGCTTCTCTCCCTTCTTGACTCTCCAGCCCTCTTTCTCCGTCCTTCAACTGTAGGGGGAAAACCAGGAAAAGCAGTGAAAAAATAATAAATATGAGGCAAAAACAACTCTCGCCCTAAAAAATGCAACACTCGGCATAATCAACATTAGAGGTCGATCAATTTATGACACAACAATGTATGTCTCACTTGTTCCAATACATTTATTTTGTAAGCAACGAATTATAATTTGTTTACTAAAACAAAGTTGTTTGTGACATTTTGGAGTCTCATCAGGCTTCACCCTTTAAAGTCCATCTCGCTCAGAAACACAATCCACTGAAAGAACAATAAAGTTTTGAGTTGAAAACTACACTTTTACTATAAGATTTGTAAAGCCATGAGGACATATACACTTACCGGCCACTTTCTCAGGTACACCTGATATACCTTGTAAAATGGTCGCTCATCACCATATACAGTATTACAGCACCACCGTTCACCTAAAGCAAACTAAAACAAAAGCTTTCTGTATGAAGATGAATAGTGGGTTTCACTCTTCATGTCGCAGTCTTATGTAAACGTCATGTAAAGTTTGATGCAGAATAAAGCAACTTACATAGAGGAGGAGATGACAGTGACTGATCTGCAGTCAGTAACAATTTATTTTAGCCACTTTACATTTTATTTTCAGCTATAATACTCAGTATATATGCTGACTTTAATGGAAATAAGTCTGTATAGACAAAAGAACTCCAAAGATGGACAAACAAAAAGGAAAACGATAGATCCAAAAGGAGCATTCATTAATGCTGGTGAACCAACAGTTTTAAGTTTATGTTCATATAGGTGATTATTAAGTCTGTCACAAAAGTTTCTGACACACTTTCCCATTCATTTGAATGGGAAAGTGTAGGCCCAAACTTTTGAAGGGTAGTGTACCGTATTTCTCCTTCTTAACGCTCCCGCTCTAATAGATGCGCCCCCACTCACAACGCTAAGGTGCGGCTATTATTTTTATGTCAGTTATGATCAAGAGTTATGGTTTGCAGAGACAGACACTTACCTTGCTCAATTTTTTCCTAATCTTATAGAGTATTTAATTGAT
>JAOWBL010000003.1:612659-627393 GCA_028564865.1 Zenarchopterus dispar
ACACACACACACACACACACACACACACACACACACACACACACACACACACACACACACACACACACAAAGAGATGTACAGATGTACAACCACTTGAGTGCACATCACAAAAACCATGAACATATCAACCAATCAAACTTTATTTGTATAGCACTTTTCTTACAATAAAATGTAGCACAAACATAATGTGAGATTTCGTCGGGACCTCTGGCTCACAGGACAGTGAAGCACAGATTCGTGGTTGCCAGGTTCACAGTGGCTGTGCGTGGACTACTTGAGTGTGTGTGTGGATATTTACCATCATACCGTGATGATGCTCTCGGGGGTGAGCTCCTGACACCTGACGTTCTCGCAGCACTCGTCGGTGGCTCCTGTCACCACGCCCACAACGACTGCAGCCACCAACAGCCAAAAAGGACACATTTTCCTGCAATCAGCTGCAGATTAAAAAAAATAAAAGCCTCTCATCATGACACACTCAGAGAATCAATTTAGTGTTTCATTTAACATAAAATAATCTTATATGTGTACTTTAAATATGCATTAAAAATATTAAAAGTGCAAAAAAATATACATAAATACAAAAAGGGTTCAGATGTCTTTTCTCAACTTGGACATTAAGAAAACATTTCAGAGTTTAAAAAAAAAAGGTTTTATAAGAAAACAGCCTTGAATATTTTTTGCTGCCCTGTCGGCCATAAAAGTTTCAGGCCTCACCGTACCCAACCCCCAAAACAGGCCTTCAGCAGGGTTATTCCTTCTGGTTCTGATTAAGGACTAAAGTGTGTGTGTGAGAGAGTTCACAAGTAAAGTTAAGGAGATTTTGTTTATTTAAAGTTGATGGAAAACTGTTTTGGTTTAATTATAGGTATTAAGGAAAAAGAGCTTATTTTAATTTAACTTTTAAGATATAGAGAAAAAAGGTACTGTGACGTATACACCAAGAAACAGGTTGACAACCTAAAAGACACCTGGTATATTAGTTTGACCATTTTGTTCATATATTGTATAATTTTCGAATATCATTTTATTTTATATTCCAAGAGAATGTCACTGTATTTTGTTTTATTTCAGTTGTTAAATAATATCCATTCAGGGATAATTGCATAAAATTGCACACATGGTGGTCATTTTCTAAAGTTATAACAGGGAAAATTCAGATCCATCAGTTCAAGATATTATTTAGGGATTTTTTTATGCAAATATTCTAACAAAAGATCAATAATGTATTGTTATTTATTATTAATTTGTTTCAAAAAAAAACTTTGACTAATCTGTCAGTTAGTAAACTTTAATATTTTGTATATTTAACTTTTTTTTATTCCTGTTGCATGATTTCTGTTCATCACTACAACATTAGCTGTGAGTTGTTTAATGTTGAATTTTGTTTCTATGGTGAGCTTTTTCTTCCTTTGCTTTTCTGATATTCTACATTTTACTGGTATTGACATGTGATAAAAATGCATTCTTTTATGCTATTGCAATTTATATTTATAGTATTTTTATTTCCCAAAATAAAAGCGAATGATAAAAACAGAACAAGAAAACTTAAGGACTCACCTTCTCTTTTGTCTCTGCCTCTCTTTGACTTTTGTCTTCTGGCCAACAAAGACGTCTGATGTTGTTTCTTCACTTGTGTCCCTCTGATCCGCCAATGTACTTTATATTCTGTGAGACAAAGACACACACACAAAGACACACACGAACACGTACATGGTTGATGACATCATCTTCATCTCTCCCCCTCTTAGAGAGCCTTTCCTTTTCTACATGCTGGAAAAATAAAAGTTACAAAATATGCACGCATTCAATAAACTAAAAAATGAAAAAAAAAATTGCTGTAGCCCTCTCCTCTTAACATAATGGCTAAAAGAAACCATAAACACTAAAAGGCCAATCTTCCTTTCAAAGAGATTTGAACAGGAGACGAGAACTTTTATGGAGTCTCTAAAAAGCAGCTATGACATATTTCTCAGAAGTGATTTCTTTGCTTTATTTATGATGGGATTAATGATACTTCAGCAGTAAATTGCCTTTCCCTTTTCCTCTTGTTTTTTTTAGATTTCTCTAAATGTAGCTTGCTCTTGTCTCAATAAATGTAAACCTCTTTGAAATCAATTTGAATTAAAGCTGCAAGCATGTTGATCTGGCCCTCGGATCCACCAGCCAAAGGTGCCACCACCTTCCCACACTTTTCTGTTACGTCACATACACCTGAATTACATCAAATAGGTCCTATGACATAATTGACTTCCTGTTGTTTCTGTGAAGGATCATAAACATCATAAGTTATTTTCTCACATTGTTTCACGTGTCTCTGATCATTCTAAGAGGCACGGCACATCCGGGCAAAAGGAACCATTAAAATAAATCAAAAAATGCAAAAATGTGTTTGTATTTTGTATAAGCCACAATTTTACAGCCACAATGATATCAAAAGAGTTGTGGTTATTGTGCTCGTGGCAATTTACAGTTTAACATGTTGGGATTTTTCTTTTGCTTTAGGTTATAAATTTGTTTGATTACATCCCTTGTTTGATTGCATTGTCTGAGGCAGAATTGCAGATTAACTGATAAATTGCCCGAAGTGTCACTGTGTTTGTCTGTATACGTGGTTGTTTGTCTTTATACGTGGACTTGAGATGGACTGGTGACTTGTCCAGGGTGTAACTCTGTCTGTGGTCTGTAATGAGCTGGAATGGGCTTCAGCGGACCCCCTTGGCCCTGTAAGCAGGTAAGGGAAAATTAATAAATAAAAGCAAAAGGATGAGAAACCTTTGGAGCCTTAAAGCCATTACCTCGAAGCTCCAACCTTGACCTTCAGTTCAGTCCATTCACAGACATATGACTTTTTTCAAGGGGAAAATTAATAGAGGAAAAAGACATATTTTGAATCAGCTGACATCACTGACCCAATGTCACAAGTATATATATATTTTTTTTTAATTCTGTCAATCTGTGCTTCAGGGGTGACAGCTATACTTTCAGTCTCATATGCTAACTATTTAAAGACAAAGTCTGAAAAATGCTCTCTCATCAGTTTTAGTTCATCATAAATAAAAGTAATGAAAAAAATGAGAAAAAACATTAGGATATTATCAAGATGGCTACATTTTATGCTAATGAGAATGTGAATTTTAGAGTAGAAGTTCAAAGAGTTGTTTATTTTATAGACTGGCTGTGATAGATTTTACTTTGGAAAATCTATTAAATATTCCATATGAACTCCTGGATCTACCGGGAGTTCAGAATGTTAATACATGGTTTCATCAGACTCCATTACTGAAAACTGTCACTGCCAGTTTAAACATCAGAGCAAATATCAAATCAGTCATCATTTTTCTGGTGAGTTTGTATTTCCAGAGGTGCCATGTGACATCACTGCTCATCATGGTGGAAAGTAGCACATTTAACTTTCTTGAACCTGAGAGTGCTTTATTGTTCTCTTTAGTAGCACCTGCTGCCTTCACATGAACTAATCATGGATAAAGCACACTTCATACGTTTAGGGGAATTTAAAATGCTTCACACCAAGACAAAACAAGATTAGAGTTAATAAAACACAAGAGTTAGGACATTTAAAAAAAAATACAGTAGAGGGAAATGAGGAAAAGCTGGTGAAAGAACAAAATTGATAGAATTTCACAAAGTTTCCCAAAGAAAACTCTCAAATCTTATTTACAGTATTTATTTTCTCATATTTGCACTAATACACTTACTGAAACTTGTAGCCATATTACTCTGAGCCTACATCTATTCTATTCCCCACCATGCAAATGGCACCAATCCACTTAGCAGATTATCAGGATAAGATGTCGCACCCTGTGCTGAATCCACACACACATACACACACACACACACACACACACACACACATACACATGCATACACGCAGACTGTCCTCATACTTTCCCATTGATCTGGATTCGGCGCTTGGACATGGCGGCAGGTAGGAATGTGGTTTCAATATGTACTTTCTCTAAATATGAAACTGATATTGCTATATGTCATTTTCAATTTTAACTCCCATAAAAGGAGTTTTTGTTTATTTGAATCTTTTTGCTTCATTTGGTTTCCACAAACTTTTATTCACCCTCTCATATATTTGCATCTTCTTTTTTTCCCCCATTTTCTGGTGTTTGAAAACGTATGATTAGAATTATGTAGTTCATAAAGATTTTTTTTGGTCAACCACTGTCTGAGTATCTTATGTCTGTTTCCAGTTGAAGCATCTATTTATCAGATCCTGTTTCTTCAATAACTAAAACTCAGTAAAGACGGATGCATGTGAATATTATGCATCACACTAAGCTTTCTGTGTCTATCTGGAAGAGGCAGAATCAAGTTAAGATCGGGTACTCTGAAGTGGCACAAATCAAGCGTGAAAACGGGTTGTGTCAAAACCAAGAAGCAAACTACTGCTTGGGATGCAATATGGGCATGTGCGCATGACAGCCATCAGAAATGATACACCTGTACACCAGAAACCATTTGGCATGTGTCATTTGCTTGACAAAAGAGAAAGAAAAATATTTGTGAGATTACACTGAAGCAGGAGATTTGACTGAGGCAGGATTCAGAGAGTACATGATTAAAGTGATCACTGGTCAGATCGCCACTTTTCTCCCGGTCTATAGATTGATTGTTTTGAAGTAAACCTTAGTTACACAGCATACATCTCATGTGTAGGGCTAAAAGTTGCATGAACTCAGATGTGTATTGTTTTACTCACGTCACATACATGTCTGACATAGGACGCCATACTGAAGTGGGAGTCTGATTTAAAAATAGCAAATGGACTTCTGTGTCCACCCAGCCCTTAAAAGTAAAAGATAAGTAACACTGATGAAAAAAATCAAATAAAAAATGAATATTGGTTACTGAAAAGTATGCTTATGTGTAAACAGGCTAATATTTGGAGCTGAAGACATTTCCCCCTGACCTCTGTTACGTACAGTAATGGTTTTAAATACCTCCAAAACAAGCTCCTTTTTCAAACTAGGATGCTATATCCATCTTCAGTCTGTGGTCAAAATTTCTGTAAAGTGATTTCTGCCTCAACTATTTGAAGTTTACCTCCTCCATGTTTCAGATATCCATGAGGTTTTCACCATCCTAAATCTTAGACTATCAATGATGCTAAAATTGGAGAAAATCTGATCCTGATCTCGCAGGTATGATGTCGGACCCTGATGCTGATCCGGAGGCTGAAACGGATTGTTCTGGTGACTTACTCTGGATAAAAGTACACAACAGCCAGGGAGAGAAACCTGCTGATCTTTCAGGATGAAGGTGGAATCCACGTTACTGACGTTTGTCTTACTCACTGGCTGGTCTTTCCAACTTGTCAGTAGTGACTCAGAGGCCTCAGACAAAAGTAGTGATCTTGGACACCATGAGGACATTCAACTCAACCCTCGCACAGAAGCACAGCAGGATGAGGTGGATCTGAACATCCGGACACCCAGGGATGCACCAGACACAAACATGGAAACAGTCTGGAACGTACCAGACATGAACCAGGGCAACTACGAGGATGCTGACTGGCATCCTTCTACCTCCATCCAGGAAACACACTCTGTCCTGACCCCCGATGCCCCAGGGGTCACAGGCGGTGATGGCAACACTGACAATGGCTCCAACCAAACCTTGAACCAGACCGCTGACACTTTGCCAACACAGTGCGGTGAATACAGCAGCCAGCTGACGCCTGGCGGCTACTGCCGACTGATGGCTACGCTGCCTCCTGTGGGGACGACCCAGAAGCGCTGTCCAGACATGTTCCGCTGCACAGATGACATCTCCTACTGGCTTCACGAGAACCAGAACAGAAAGGAACAGCTGGAGGAGTTGAGGGAGACAATGTCAGAGCTGCAGGAGGAGCTGAGGAACCACCGCCATCGAGTCAAGGCCCTGGAGATGCAGGTAGACCACGTGAAACCTACAAGTTCCCTGGGTGTTCTTTGCATTTAGTCTTTACAGTGTTTATTATTTTAAAAGAAAATATTTGAAGATTAACATTTCCAGCATATTTAGAGGTGCCACAATGGACTGCCACAACAAAGGCAGGACAATGCCAGATATGAAACTAACCTAGGGACCATGAGTTGAGGCATTGGTACTGTTTTCCTCCAATAAAAATGACCTGAACCCAGCCTTGACGTATCATGTCATATCTCTGATTCTGCCAGTTATATGAATCATAAAGCTTAAAAAGAGAATGGCAGCAATTCCAGACAAGCTAGATTAAGACAAAGACTCTGCAGATAGGTTTTAGTTGGATGAGTGAACAGATCTATCTGGTCAACATTTAATATGGGTTAAACGAAGATGCATTTCAGAATCAGTTGGGTATAAAAAAATAACACCACCCTTTCTCCATCTTTCTTTGTTTATCTCTGCCTCTGGTTATCTCTCTGACTTGACACCCCTTAAGCCCTCCTTAACCCTGAATGCTAACAGGATTAGCTGCAGGCGTTTTGGCAGAGGCACTTAAATCCTTCTGAGTCTGCCTGACCCACTGAGGATCCTTCCAGGCTAAAAGGCCACCAGGTTGCTCCTTGTTAAAGGCTACATATGCATTTGATCCGAAATACTATTTCAAAGTCAAACCGATTTGCATCCACACTGAAGTTTCTGCTGTTTCAGAAAAGATCTCCATCCACATTACACTACCGTAAGTGCATACCACATGGCTGTTCGCAATCATTGGGCATGCACATCCGAGTAAAGCTCATACACGGAGGAGCAAATTACGAACCACACTGGTGCAACTACAACATTGTTTTCATTTGTTTACGGTTTTGCCCACTGACTTTATGCCGTGACAGCTATGTTTACAGATGGAGGTGGGGTCTGAAGTGTGTCAAGACATTTCCCATTTATAAAGGTTGGTGCAGTGGTGGGGGAGCCAGGCTTAACTGTAACAAAACTCACACTGTTTCAAATAAGCAAGAACTAGTGTGGACATGTTTTTTTGTATTTTAATGGTGCCACAGTTTAAGAACCACCAGTTTCCCTGCATGAAACTATAATGTACTTTTATATTGTAACTTGCTAGGTTTCCTGTCACTGAAACTGCCATAGTAAGAGTTAGCAATTAAACACCAGAGTGATCTGTTGGAAGAAATGTAATTTAAGCTTTGTAGCTCTGTTTTCATTACCTTAAAATAGTCTTAGAATCAAAATAAATTATAATCAAAAGTTTTCTCTCCATCATTTTGCATGGTTATGACACTACAGAAGGGCTGAGGACATGGTCACCAAAGGTTGTTTGTTAGTTGTGGGGTATTTTATTGGTTTGTTCACCTACATGTCGCTACATCTAAAATATTTTTACTTTTTAATTTTACCCTTTCCTTAGAGCTATTAATACTGTCAGGGCAGCATTTGTGTTTTCCTTTTTTGAATCACATAACCTGGAGTAACTTCTCTCCTCTCAGGGTGAAGACAGCGCAACTTTAAACTCAACCTTCAGACAGCGACTTCACTCTCTGGAGCTGCGTCACGCCGAGGCCGACACGCTGCTCCACGTGCACGCTGCGCTGCTGTTGGAGCTGCAGGCGCAGCTCCGAAACCTGTCGGCATCCGTGCAGGAAGTGAGCCGCAGCGCGGGCTGCACTGTCAACATCATCAGAGCGACGCCGCCTCTCGGCATGAGAGACATGCTGCCTCCAGGTACGGTCGAACACCGTAGCGAACTGGAAGCTGTTCATTCCGCGTGCACATTCACTGTCTCACAGAACATCTCAGTGCAGAAAAAAACTAAAAGCTTGACCTTTGACCTTTCCCCACTGGCATTTACATTTAAAGCACAATTTTCCACCCATGTTGATGACATGTAACCTCCTAGACACATTAGATGGTTTGTTTAATAAGAACAATCTGAGTATATTCCTCACAAGAAAGCGTTTTGAAAGACGTGAGCACCATAAAGAAAAATTAAGTGAACTTTATTTAATGATATCGTATGTAAGAAGCAGAACCAGAGGGTTAATAGAAATCATTATTGTTAAGCGTCATCACACCTAAAACCTAACTGGAGCTACCAAAATGAGATGATGATGATTTGGTCCAAAAAAAAAGTTTAGTTTTGCGTGATGAATGCTGTCATGTTCATGATCTCACAAATCTTATGAATCCAGTCACAAATGCACAATTCCTTTCTCTCAGCGTTCTCAGTGAGTAGATGCCACACTTCTCCACGCCCCAAGTTGCTGAAACCATCTTCTTCTCCTTGAATGGAGCTGCTGCTTTGTTCATCTCTCTTGACGAAACTCAAGGACTTGTACTGACAGTCTGTCTGTCCGTCCGTGTCTCCCTCAGATGGACAGTACTTGTCTCTGTGTCCGTCAGACTGCGCGTCTCTGTATCACAACGGTGTTCGTCATTCTGGCGTTTACACTGTTGTCATGACGCCGGGGACGACTCTACCCGTCTACTGCGACATGGAGACTGAGGGTGAGACACATGCTGAGTGGAGGGGAGGGGGATTTAAAAGCATGTTAAGAGTTTTCATGTTTTTGTGTCGAATGTTTTTTACCACACAAATATTTAGATGGGGCAAATTATCCTTGGACTCCATTATCACACAAGTCCAAAGAGTATCCTTCAGCTCTGAGAGCCATAACTTTTATTTTTTTACTTATTTTTTTTTTTTCCAATTTTAGCTTATGTGGTACCAGTTCAGTTCTTATATTAGTATTCAACTTCTTAGTACAGTTGCTGTAAGAAAAACATACAAATCTTAAAATGTTTCCAGATGGACGAAGAAAGATACCAACAGTAGCTTAAGGGTATACGAGGAAATATCTCCAAATAATCTTTAGTGTCACACACCTGTAATAATGACTCAAAGCTAGATGAAGAGTATGGAAAAGCAGAATAAAGAAGGTGCATCAGAAATCTAGCAGTCCAGGTCCTAGTTCCTCAAAAAGGAGTGCTTTAAGGCTGATCTTAAAAATAGAGAGGGTGTCAAGAGAGATGCCTGATAGCTGAAGGCTTAATACACCTATTACCTTAATATGCTTGTAATTTTCTCAACTGGTAATCCTCTACTGGCTAACTTCATTTGCAAGTTTCACATCACGAAAGACTGATGATCCTATGCTTCCACGTGACAGATGCATTAGATTGCTTTAAAAGATAATCCAGCTTTATTGAAGGTTTGAAAATGAACATATAGGACCTTGCATTTAGTCTGATCAGCTAATTCCTCATCAGTTAAAGTACAGCATCACTTGTGTTTTCCAGTTTGTGATGGGGATTTGACAGCAAATTGATGACCTACCATCCTATCCAACTGAGCTTGAATGTGTGGGTCTATACTTTCTCACCACTACTTACTTGACATACCGTGTATCCATGTGTGCACTTGTGCATGCACCAGGTGGTGGCTGGACGGTGTTTCAGCGTCGACGCGATGGCTCGGTGAGTTTTAACCGTGGCTGGTCGGAGTACCGCGATGGCTTCGGTGAGCCCCGAGGAGAACACTGGCTGGGCAACCAACACCTCCACCTGCTCTCCAGCCAGGGTCACTACAGCCTGCGCATAGACCTGCAGGACTGGAGCCACGTCCACAGACACGCCCTGTACCAGTCCTTCAGGTAGGCAGGCAGGCTTTGGATGATGCAAACAGGAAATAATAAGTAAAAAAAAAAGATAAAGTGGTTTTTGTTTTTGTGGGTTTGTAAATGGGGTTCTCAGGTCAGAGAGTATGTATAACGTAGCTTCACATTTCTGAACCAAAAATCTGGGATCATCAGTATTGGCGAGGCACTCAATAATTGCATGAAAATACAAATAAAGCATCTCTAAAATGTGTATATTAGTATTAAATCACCTTTACTTCAGTAGGGGCACCCCTGGATTCCTGCAAGAGCTGTAAAAAAAAAGCTCCATCTTGCTCAGTGGGATGTCTGTAAGCGTTGGTAGATTGTGCAGTTGCTGTTAGGGAAGCTTTGGTGATTTGTAATGTAATGTGTAGTGATTATAATATAATTAAGTTGTTTTTTTTAACTATCTGAGCAGTCTGGAGGACTACCAGCATGCTTCTGTGTAACTTAGAAAAATAGATGATAAATTGAACATTTTCTGATACCACTAGTCTGTGTTTGAATTCCTCATTCACTTCATACGTGTTCTTAATTTTCTCCAAAACAGAGCTGAAACTTATAATTTATAATCTATTTGAATAACATCAACTAGGTCCTGATATTGCAAAGATACACAGAATAAACAGGAGATTATATTAAATCTTCTTAATAAGACAGGTTTCATGGACATTTTCAAACACTCCCTGATGACATGGTCGGGATGTGCTACAAGTTGGGAGTAAAACTCAAACAGAATTACTGACACAAATCAAGAAAATTTGACAAGAACAAAATTAATTCCTTGGGTCCTAGTTAGAAAAGGCAAAACATACCAAATGTAACAAAAATTCACCTATAACTATACTCGATACACATCACCGGATCAGGATATTTAAAGCTTTAGACTACCTCGGTAGTGGTCCGTCTGTGTATTTTGTTGTGTGATCAGCAAGGTGTCATCAAGGATTGGCACTGTTGAGGTCTGAGACGGGGATAATACTGGTGGCTTAAGGCGTGTAGGTAATAAAGTCTTGAGCATGGAAATGCTAAAATTGTCCATCAGTACTTGAGACAGCTGGGGAGCACGGTCCATTAGAACCGTGTTGGGCTTTATTTTAAGCAGGTGCCTCTTCTTTAATAACCACATTGATGGACATCTCACCTGACGTAAAGCTGAAGCTGATGGAGGAAAGCAGGCATAAAAGGTAGTCAGGGCATCAAGAAGAGACAGGTTCCTGAGCGTTCCTGTGTTATTGTAATTGGTTCACGGGTCATTAGTGGAAAAGTTCCTATATCTTCAGAGCGTGGGAGGTTAGATTTCTCCTCACTGCTTGGAGCGGAGATACTTCATGAGATCTGTACGCAGAGTTGCAAGCCTTCATGTGAGAACAGACCTCAGCATCCATCCAGGTTTTATAGTTGATGATTGTTCTGATGATGGTGAGAAAGAAGGCCGCCTCACTGGGCTTCATTGTTGGTTTCCTGGACTTCAGCAGGCAACTAATCAAGCAGAGGATGGTTAATAGTGGGATGTTAACATAACCTTACAAGTGCATGGTTACTGAGGATGTCATGTGATGTGTCAACTACTTTGAATTCATGAAAATCATGAGTATTATATCTTGTGGTTAATTGTCGTCCTTATGCAGGATAGACAATGAGGAGGACCGGTTCCGCCTCCATGTGTCTGGTTTCAGCGGAACGGTGGAGGATTCGTTCGGCTGGTACCATGACCAACACAGCTTCAGCACACCTGACACAGGAAACATCTGTGCTGAGATCAGCCACGCCGGCTGGTGGTTCCACCAGTGTTTCTATGCCAACCTCAACGGAGTCTACTACAAGGTGGACCTCACAGAGCAATCAAAAAACTGTATTGGTTATGTATCTGAATATTTGTATCTGAACAAAAACATTTAGTAGAATATTATGGAACTAAAATATGTGAAAGATGGAGAAGCCTGATACTCAGATTAAATTATTTTGTTTTGGAGTACACTTACAGTTTTTACAGCTGTTTAGATGATTTTATGCTCAGTGGCACGTAATAATGATCTATATTATATCAATCTACAGATGATCATCAGTGAGCACTACCACTGGACCTCTTTGAAATAGAAAAGGCTGAAATATTAAAAACTGAAATTGTGTTTCCAATAGGGGGGACGTTACTCGCTGAAAGCTCACAACTTGCTGGGGCCGGATGGCGTCGTCTGGTTCTCGTGGAAGGATTCAGACTTCTACTCTCTGAAGGCAGTCACCATGATGATACGGCCACGCAACTTCAGGCCACGTCTGTCGCCATAGCGATGGAGAACCATTAACAATAACAGTCTGAAGCTCTGCTAACAGCTTCTAAAGACAATTGCCAAAAGCACTTATTACAAATTACTCCGCTGCTGAAAATAGTGCCCTCACATGCTACAATTCCCTTTTATGACTGATTTTATCAAAAAAGTACATTGACCAGTTTTTAAGAAAAATAAGGAAAGAAATTTAAAAAAATATTGGTCGTCTTGGACCCACTTTTGGATTTATATTGTGAGACGTTTTTGGAGATGCTGCTGAAAACGCTTGAGCCGACATAAATAGTTCAAAGTAATTTGAGCCCATTTCTAGATTTGGAAAAGGTTTCTTAATTTTACCATCAGATATGGAGGAGAAAAAAAGAGGGTGTTTTTGTAAAGGTGCAAAAGATAGTGACCAAGAGAGAACAAAAGAAATCTGTAGCTTCATAGTCAAACTATTGAACTGGTGCACCGGTTTCACTGAACTAAAATGAAAAATATTAACTTGTTGCTAAAAATTACAATTACTTATTGTAGATGTTGTTTTGCTTAGAGCATTTCAGGTATTTTAATGCAGTTATCTGTATTTTGTACAATACCAGCCACTGTCATGTACCTCTGGCCTCTGCGTGAACCTCCATTAGTGCCTCAAAGTTATTATAATGATTTCCTGCCATTGCCTTTTCTAAATTTGTTCATTGAGTTCCCTGCAACTTCAGGTCACAACACTTGAAATCATCTGCTTTGTTTCAGGCTCAAAACATGAAATAATGACCATGTATCACACCTGAGAGACTTTAATGATTTAAATAGATTCAGACACACTCAAGGGTTGTCCAATATTTGTTATTAAATGATAAAATGGGTTCCACAGCCAAATTTTTACCGACAAACTGATAAAGTTAGCAAATCCTAGACGTTATAGATTTTTAAATTATCCATAAAATGGACAATATTAGCTCATTTTGAATTTGACGGCAGTATCACAACTCAGAAAATCTTGTAACAATGTGATGTCCACCACTGTGTAGCATCTCTTCTTCATCTTCAAAAGTCGTTGTGTGAATAGTAGCAGATGCTGCTCTGAAACCTCCATGTGCTTCTCAGCATTAATGGTCTCTTTCCAGATGTGTCAGCTCCCCATCCCACGGGCACTAATACAACCCCCTACCATCAGAGATGCAGGCTTTTGAAATTAACACTGATAACAAGCTGGATGTTCCCTCTTGGTCCATGGTGACCAAAAAGAATTTAACATTTGGATTCATCTGACTATAGTACAGTTTACCATTTTACCTTCGACCATTTTAATGAGCTTTGATCCAGAGAAGACGTCGACACTTCAGAATTGTGTTCACACATGGCTTCTTTGATCCGTGAGAGATGTTAACTCCGTTTGAACATTTTTATTGCCACATTCAAGCAAGAAAGTACTGTATATCTGAAGTTCAAATAACTGAAATAAGTCTCCTTTGCTTTCTCAGTGACATTTTATGTAATGTCAATATCAAATCTGTTAAACCTAAAAAGTTCATCTAAGAAACTTCTGACTCTTAACGTAGAAAGCACATCCAGCATTGATTAAAGATTTATGTATTTATTGGAACAATTACAGGTTTTGACTGGAACATCTACAGGATTTCTCAGACACCCACAACCCAAAACTGACTGAAGACTCGTTGAATTCAGGGTGATCAACTCTGTCGTGTCATCTGCTCAGGTGAAGAAATGACTCTTTCTCAGTCAGTCTGGGTGCTGCTGTTAAGTTTTTTTTTTGTTCACACTGTGGGATTGTCTGACTGGAGGTAAAGCATTTATGTGGGGCGTTCCCTGGGACGGGTGACATACTGCCACCACAGAGGAGGGAGGTCGCCCTCCTTGCGGGCAGGTGGGAGGGCTTCAGTCCTGGGGCCCCCGGCCGGGGTCTCAGCCTCCAGCTGAGCCACCTGGAAGTGAACAGAGATAAAAACTGATGTCAGTATCACTCTCAGCGAAGTTAGGCTGTGTTTCTTATTATTTAACACTTATATTTTTTAAATAAATTAATCACTCAAACCCTGCATTTCATTGATGTCTGTCTGTCTGTCTTGCCTTTGGCTTGAAAGAGGCCAAACTCCTTCGGTATGTATAAGATTGTAGTATGCTGTCACGCTCACCTCTTTTTCCCAGCTCTGCATTCTCAGTTTCTTCCACTGCTCCCTCTTGGAGAAGTAGTCTGGATACATGGCCTTCTCTGAGGGATGCCAGTGGTCCAGCACCCACTCAGGGACCTACAAGAACCAAGCAGAGATCAGACTCACCAGCCACTTCAGTGGGTTCACCTGTTATACCCAGTAAAGAGGCGAGTGTATTTTTTTATGTCTATCAGATGTATTTAATAAAGTGATCATGAAAAGCATAAGGATTGTAATATCTGGTTTATAGTTTATAATAATTGTAAAGTATAACTATATTGCTTTTGCTCAAATCCTGTTTGGCAATTTACAAAACAGCCAGAGACAGAAAATGTGACCATTCAGCCAAAACTTCAAATTCTATTTAAACAGAACTATTCACCATTCATATGTTCTAAACGGGATATGTCAGAACCCCAAGGCCCATTTCCATCCTGTAGCCAATCTGACAATAAGTGAAGCAGCATCATGAATGAAGTCTTGGTACTAACTTAAAACATCCAGACAAAAAAAAAAAAGGAAGTCTGCAGGAAGACATTAGATGTCAATGGAATAAAAGTTTGTCTTACAAAAAAATTAAATTAAAAAAAAAAAAAAAACTTCAGTTAAATGCTCATTCTTGGTGTATCTGCATGTTTAGTGACTGAATGCCAGTGGTCAGCTGACAAGCTCAGGAAA
>JAOWBL010000003.1:645624-692349 GCA_028564865.1 Zenarchopterus dispar
TATATATATATATATATATATATATATATATATATATATATATATATATATATATATATATATATATATAATCTTCAACCTTGGATGTCAGATCTCTGTTGAGAACCATAGATTTAAAGACTTGGCTGTAACTTCACAATCTGCAGGATTTGCATCACCTGCACCGGGTTCAGCAGGTTATCTGCATCTTTGGCTGCCTCCCACTGCTCAGCATTTAACTATACTTGTTGCAGCAGTCAGATAATGCTGAAATGGTGAAGTTCTGAGACGCTGGCATGAATTAAATAGATTCTCTTGGACCCTCAGATCATCATCTCTCAATGACTTTTTTGTGCACCACACTGTTCACTGTACCACAACCCAACTCGCTCATTCTGGATGTTTTTGTAAAGTGACGTATTAGCTGATTCTTGAGGAAACTGTCGCCCTTTTCTAGCTGTTAATTTTCTTTCCCCGGGGTGGATTTAGGAATGCATCATTTACTTTGAAACAAAATGACAGCTTTGTTGTTTTTAGAAATACTTCAGAAATCAGCTGTAATAACTTCCCCCCCAAACCCATCCACCCTTCCGTGTTTACACCCTTTGCATGTCTTTGAAGAAACCCGGAGCTTCTGGGATTGATGTGCAAGAGATTTTGTGTTTGTAGCACATTTCTGTAATTGTGAAAAGTTTAGAAAACCAACACCTTATTGATTTGTTTAAAAAAATAATTACCAAACTACAAGCTGCTGCCCAAAACTGGAAACATCTTACAGAGGTGACTTTAAAAAAGCTAAACCAAAAATCTGCTCTCATTGCTTTATGGCCTCCTGAGGTTGAATTAATTTTGCAATAACAGGGTTATCTACCCTCTCCTCTTTAACAGAAAATAGGAAATAATTGGTAACTATTCCAGAAAGTGGTTGGATTCTCTGTCCCCTTAAGGGTTTCAGAAAAGGTCACAAATATGTTGTTTTCACTCTTTTGTAGAGCAGTAAATGTCAGCCAGGCACCACACAGTTTTGAGATCCTCCTGAGAGAATTTGACCCAAACATATAATCTTTTCTTTTGTCTTACAGGGATATGGGCTAGTGTAGACTATAAATGCCCTTGCTTTCAAAAACTTGCCAAATAACATTAAGTGTGACTGGAAATTGTAATGGGTAAATCACACATTTATTTGTGAAATAAAGAGGGTTATGGAATTATTGAGGCTTTTTATTGTTGTTTTTGTGTTTATGACCTGAAACAGACTTAAATAGCCATTTTCCCACCATAGAGTGATGCAATACCGAGGCTTAAATCCACACATTGCCCCTGGGCTCATTGTGCATCCAGAAAAATCCTTTCTGTTCTTCATGTAAGATAATTGCACTCACAAATGTAATCCCTGGTATTTCAAGGCTTTCATAATGTCACAACACAAATTTAAGTTGTAAGGTTGGCTCTCAATGCAAGGAAGCAAAGAGTGGGTGTGGCTGCTGCTTTGTCAGGATCAGTACTCCATTCAGCCTACGCTGAACGTAGTAATGGCCAACAGTGAAGTCCTTATAAAAAAAAAAGAAAAATGTCCAAGGGTTGTTGTCATGCATGTTTTAGATATTTCCCTGCTGAAACACACTTGCATCAAATGAATGGATCATCGCCAGCTTGTCATCAAGGTCTGCACAAGTCTGTTAATGACAGGTTCATTTGAAGCAGAGCAACATCTAACTCATACTGGGTAGCGCCCCTCAAGGAGCAGAATTGGGCAACCGTGGTGTAGGGTTAATGATGGACATCAACAGCAGGTGTAAGCAAAGTAAACCTATCGTAAAAATAATTAACAAGAGGAGCCATAAATGAAACAGAGAGATTCTAACTTATAAAACCTGTTGACACTCCAGCTTCTTTAAACAGAAAAGTGAGTTCTGAAGTTTGAGACCAGGGTGGCCTGGATTGGTTCTGTTAAGTACTAGAAGTGACAGTGTGAAAGCAACTGACCTGACTCGGACTCAATACTCTCGGCTTTTGCTCTATAGTGAAAAAGCAGTGAAATTACTGTGTAATTAAGCATGACAATCAAATTCAACGATATTTGAGAAACGTTTTGGTAAAAGCACTTGCTCAGTTACTTGAGACTCAACCGTCCAAAGCTGAAGTTCTATTTTCCAGCTTGTAAGTAGGCGGATCTTCAAAGCTGTACTTTCTGGAGAAAAAAAAAACAACTCAACACATACTGGCTATTTATACATGCACTCAGCGATAACCCAGTAACCCAGTTATTGTCTCTTTGTACTGCTCTTAAACTTAATGTGAGAGATGATCCCTATTTCCTGATTAAGTGCTTTGATAAAGCACTGAGGAAAAAGAAATAATTTAACACATGAGTGGCAAAAATGTGAGGTGGAACTGACCTGAAGGAAAAAATAAAAACAAAAACAAAGATGTTTGATCAAGTGCATTTAAATTATATCATTGCAAAGTCCTGCCTTAATGGGATTTTTTTTTTCCAAGCTCAATTTAATTTTTTGGATGTTGCAGAGTCAGTGATCCAAGTGGCACCTCTTTGTGCAGAACTTGCTGCTATTTTAATTAGATGATACAGTGAAGTACAAACTTTGGCTCTGAAAGTCTCTGCTAATGAGGCCCACCCCAACAAACTTTTACTGCTAACGAACCAAAGGCCATGGAGGAGCAGGAAGAGCATCACAGGCATTTAGTGCAGAGCAGCAAAACATTTTCTGAGTCTCAGCTCAGCTGCAGGCACATTAAAACATTACGTCTGCACTTTAGTCAAATGCTGTTAACTCACAAGTCTTATTGTTCATGCATCAGAATGGGCTGTGTGAGAATATTAGCCTTATCAAAGTCTTTGTATGACAGTGAATTGTAATCTTTTATCAGTAGATATTTCATCATCTCCTCAGATTCATCAGTCACATGACACTTATTGTGTTGTTGGCTCACTGGGATTGTTGTTTCACTGTTATTGTTTACTACTGTCTTACCTTTGCATTGTCACACTGGAGTCTTTATGGCTTAATTAAACAAATAAGCAAGGAAAAAATAAAAATGAAGGAATGGAAATATAAAATTTGATGATGTTTACTCTTTCCAGTAAGTTGTGTGAAATTTCACGCTGCTAAAGCTGCTCTCACTAATGATGCTCTAAAGATTGGCTGGGGCATCATTAGCATTTACTAATGATGCCGTCTGATGACATCACATAATATTCTGACAAGCCAATCTGGAAAAAGTTGTCTCAGACATCTTCTGTCACATTAGAAAGGCAATGATTCACATTTACACGTAGCTTCCAGTAGTAGTCATGTGACAGGCGTGTTCATCGCCCAGCAGTGTAAAACATCCAGTATATGTCCATCTAATTTTTGTATGACACATGTTATTTCTCTCAGATGTCTTGGTCTAATAAGTTTTAAAATTGGTGTTATATGACTGAAGTATTTATTAAGACCAGAAAATTTTTCTGAAGATCAGCAAAAGAAAACGAACAACGAAAGAATACTTTTTCACAGAATCAGGTGTGGCTTTGTGTGCTGGGACTAATTTTGCAGGATTGTTCCAAGACGATTTACTGAACTGATTGCAATTAAAGCAACCTTTCATTTCTGTCATAAAGGATTGCACACAAATCAAAATGTTTATAAACTGTATCAGCGCCTTGCTCACCACCGAACCTGTCTTTTTCTGTTCCAGCTTCACACTGTCCCACCGAGTCCAATTAAAACGCATCATAAATGTTTGAATCTGCTGTTACCCATGTGTTGTTTTGACTTCAACAGAAGCGACAGTAAAGGCTGTAATGTAGATAATAGCAGTGTTTTCTATCTTTTTTTTAAATGTTTAAATTGGTTTCAAATGTTATTCCTGAGCCAAAAACTGTGGGGATATTATTCACAAGGGATCTTGGTCTCCAATAAAAGTTCGTAATGAGAGGCCAAGTCACAGTTGCATGTCAATGTCTGTCTGCACAGCTCTCGGCTGAAATGTGAGAATTATGTAAATTAGGCCAGTCTGAGGCTGCAGAGATATTCCTGTGTGTGTAGTTCTCCAGCTAAATGAAGGTGTAGTTACAGTACATTCAGCACTGTTGGTGATGAGAAATGCAACAGTCCTGCCTGTAATGGATAGGAATCTTTCTTTTACTCTGCAACAAAGAAATTAATTATCCAGTAAGATTTTTTTTGTGTCCAACAGAAACAACATACCGTACAATATGTACACACTGAAGCATTGCTTACAACATTTGAGATTTTGAGCATATTTTGTTAAAAGCTTGCACAAATTTGCTGTCAGCACAAAAAAAAAGCCACATTACCAACATGATGCTAATTTCCAGGAACTCGCATAGTGCTTCTCCACCTCCACCTCCACTTCCAGACATAAAACAGGAAGTTGGAAGGAAGTATTGTGTAACTTCCTAAATTTGGCTTTTAGAGCAATGAAGAACGATAGGGATTCTGTTAAAATTAAACTGCATCAAATGGTTCACAGATGTAAATAAAATAGTAATAATCACCCCCTCCCCCCCTTTTTTTTTTTTTTTTGGCAGAATCTGAGAGTATTTCACTATGCTATTACTGGAATTTGAAGAACCCTGTACTAAAATCAGTACGGGAACAATAGATTAAATCGCTGTACTTGTCATGAACCCACAACAGTATGAGGTCTGCAGTTGACTGTAGCACCTTTTTTGTCCATTGTTGGAATATTTTTGGCCCATTTGTGGGCATTCATCAACAGAGCCTCCGGTGACTTTTTTATTTATTTATTTTTTTTTTTAAAACACCCCCATCAGTAGTTTATCTTATGTGTACAGGTGTTTTTTTTGTTTGTTTGTTTGTTTTTGTATTTTAACTGATATTACAGTTAGATTCTTACTTCCTCCTGTTCATCATCTGTAGGTCATCGTATTTATTATTTGTGTAGATCTTACACATAAGCCTGTCGCTGGTTTCTGCATGATAGGTTTATGTTTGTAAGAGTGAAATCATAAAAGTTGTAAACGCAGGGCACCAATGCACCGTGACGAGCTTGTCGATCACGCCGTGGAAGCGTTGGAGAGTAGCGGAGATTTCCTCAGAGATTTGAGACAGATGTTTGCTCTGTCGAGGAAGCTGTTTGAGGCGCTGAGCAGCATCTGGAACGTTTGAGTTAGCTGGAAGGAGAGGTGCCGATTGTCACATAAATGCCACATAAATCAGTGCCTGGGCCGCAGCGTAGGGTCGCTTTCAGATGAGCAGAAGTCCTGCCTGTTGCAGGGAGGCCCAGATGGGTTTTGAGAGATGCACCACAATCCCGAAGATTAGAAATAAATCAAAGGAAGAGGGAGAAGATTTATAAGTGAAGAACTATAGAAGAGAAGGATATGACAGCTGCTTAAAGAGCCAGACAGCTGCAAATAGCTATAAGAGTTTATACCCCAGTCTATTTTTTTTTTTTTTAAATTAACAAGTGGCTCAGTTACAAGTAGGAAGAATATCTTTAGAATTTTATAGGTGGAGTTATTATATTATATTATAAACAACTATCCACTGACTTTTGAAGATCATTGTTCTTATTAAACTCAGAAAGTTCAAAGTAAATTTGAATTTTGGATAAAATAAACTGAATAATGCCAGTAAATGCTAAATGCTTTTAGAGCTAGTTGAATTATTTCTTAGATGTTTTTGGCCAGAAACACCAGTGTGAACCTCGATATTACTGAAAGAAGTAACTCTTATATGAAGCTTTTTTTTTTTTTTTCTTTTAACATTATTTTTGGGAGCCAAAACTTGTATAAGGATTAAAATTAAATCAGTTGCATAACCCAGAGTGACCTGAATGGCTACATTTAAATTCCCTGGCCAAAGATCATCAGAGTTGCATTAATATTTTGTAAATATTAAAGATTTAAACTACACGTAAAGGGCAGTTATCGTCCCCTGATGCTACCTAATGCTTTTTTTTCTTTTTCCCCCAATTATGACTTTTACCAGTTTTTCCTCACTGAATAATGATGGAAATTGCCTGAAGCTGATTTTGTATAACAACTTTAAAGAAATGATAATGCAACATGAGCTCTACAGATCAAAGCTTTGAATCTGACTACACCTGACTACACCAGCAGCTATGGATTCTTTAATGATTTTACTGGCCAGCAGTTTGGATGAATGTGTTATGGGTTACTGGGTCCAAATCCAAGATTTAAGATCTGCTCTCCCTCAAACCTCCCAACACTAAGTATTGACAATTTTGATTAAGTGGTAATTTATAATTAGTCCTGGGATTGATTTTTAAATATGAAATTACTGCCAGAGTGTGTATTAAAAATGAATTCTTGAGTTTGCCAGAGGAAATAAAGCTGTCACTACTTTTGGTGTGTATTTCATGGCGCAGCATATTTGAAGGTAATATGGTTCAAGTACAAATATAATGTTAATCTTAGCATGGGTTTTACAATAGTCTCAATATTTGGAATTAAATTAATGAAGTTTTGAATAACTTGGATTAAATACATTCCTAACTCATTTCCGTATGGAAGCAGATATGTTTCATAATTCAAATTAAAATGGGTTAACAGAAATTTAGTGAAATACATCATGTTTATATTTAAAATCTGCTGTGCTTGTCAGTTGTAATTCAAGTAACATTTTATTCTAATTCAGTCAGCTTAAATTGTGGAAGGAAAAAAAGAAGCCTTTTCTGTTGACATTATTTTAAATCTAAAGAAACTTTTTTCTTTTTGGTGCATCACTGGCACAATACCTTTCAAATTACATCCAGTCAACATGTTTCAGGTTTGCTGTCATGGTTTTGTTTGGCCTTTGACTGGGGAAGTTAGATGGAGTCTGACAGGAGAATTAATTGCACAGAATTTTTATGTTTGTGCATTCAGCTACTTAGAACTGCACAACAGCCTTTACTCTTCTGAACATTCAGAATTCCCCAAGCAGCTTTAGAAATCACTGCTGTTGTTGCTCAGTAAAAGCTGATACACCTGCCAGGCATCCTGTCATTCAGAAGTGATTAAAAGATAAGGTTTTATCCTCTCAATTTAAAATATCTTTACTCCCTTCACTTCACTGTTGCTCAGTGAACATTGTTGCTGAGTAAAAGGGTTCACTTTGAGGAGCAAAATTTGTTACCTAGCAACCTGAGGTGGTTGATCTGTCAGGAGTCAGAATAGAGCATCACATTGTTGTGTGAATCTAAGGTTTTTATTTTTTACTTTTTAACCTCTTTAATTCCTCCCCTAATGGTTGGGATTTAAACAACAATTTTTGATGCTTTTTCCTTTTTAATAAGTAGAAAGTTGAGAGGATAGAGTTAACATTTTGAAAGTGGAGCCTGAATGCCCACAAGACAAACATTGATTTCAATATTGGCTAATTTTTGAACATTAAAATAATTGCAACTAATGGAGCTAATGCTACTGCCAAGTATAAGTTGCCTCGGTCACTGAAGAGCAGGAGATGTTCCCGCCCTGTTTTGACTTTAAAAATAGTTTCCAACTCCTCTGTCCTAAAATTAAACTCGGCCTTTACTCGTGTAAGGAGCTGCTGCTTGTTTGGTCTGAAGAAGCAATCTGACCTCTGACACTTGTAACCACACACACACACTTACACTCCACTTTCTGAACCCTTAACCCCCACCCTCGGAAAAAACTTGATAAAAAAGTTTGAAGCTGGTGTGAGTCAGATATGCAAATAGGCAGGTGCCCATGCTGCTGTCTTTAAAGTCAGAAAGTGATGGACTCAGCAGATTTATTTTGAGCTGTAATTGGCTTGTTCCTTTAATTGGCTGCTCTTGAGTCAGTTCAGTGTCTCCAGGTACTGGACTCTTCCCGCCTGACTCTGCAGCTTTTTCACCAGTTAAAATCATACAATTCCCAAATCCATTTGCATAATGAATCTGTAAATATAAAGAAGGCACCACATCTTACATAAAAATGCTGTCATTAGCATCCAGACTCATCAAATGCTGAATTGTGACTGTAGTATACCGGCTTGGATCCTTAACTGCAATGGCACATTTGCACAATTTTTTTTAAAAAACCCATCGTTCTCAAAACCACTCCTTTTGGGAGTTGAGCCATAGAAATAATATAAGGCAGATGATTCTGCTGTGTAGCTCTTTTCAAAGTTATTATGGAGCTTTGTCTCAGAGTGCAAAGTGTTGAACACAAGAGGAGACTGAGGAGTTTTGGGGAGAGCAAACTCTCTCTTTGTTGCTGCAGATGCTTGAAGTCAAACATCAGCAGCTGATGAGAAGACCTCTGATGTTTTTTTAATGTTTTCTTTTCCCCCTCAGAGACATTGCAGCCATCACCGCCAACTGCCGCCCAGATCAGGCATAGTGAGTGCTGAAAACTGACACACACACACACACACACACACACACACACACACACACACACACACACGGATCCCACACACACCCATGTACCCTCTAAAATCTTGGAAGGATATCAAAAATCAAGATGTATTGATTAGTGTTTTCTGTTATACTCACAGTTTAGGCTGAAGGATGATTTTCTTTCTTAACAGTGTAGTTAGGGTACTTAAGAAGAAGGTTGCTTGTTATTTATTTTACCTTATTGATGATACAGATTAAAGCTGATTAGTAAAAGATAACACAGTAATCTGTTTCATTGATTTTTCTTCTTTTCCCATCAAATGCCAGTCACTCTGAAGACTAAATATCAGTGAAAAGCTTCATTTAACAATATATTCACCATGTAAGCACTTATAATCAGATTTGTCACTGTTACACTGTTGAAGGACAGAGTCATTCCCAAACACTAATTATCCGCAATAGGAAATTCACCACAGGAAAATATTGCTGCACGGATTAATTATTTCTGGGAATAAATCCTTGAAATGCAAATTGTAGAGAAATTGTTTAGGCTTGGCATTCAGTAAGTCATGTGGGATTTGCATGTATCATTCAACATAAAAGTGTGAAAATCTAATTATCTCTTTCAAGGCTTCATTTTTATTTTTGGACCATTGAAACAGAAGGAAATGTTATCAACAGTTGCAAGTACTGTTTTCTGAAACACGTGTACAAACTATTTTAGGATCATATTGCTCAAGTACACGTTCAGTTTTATCATCAGTATTATTCATTTAAATGAATATTTATTTAGAAACATTTAGGGAAACAAATGTAGGGAATGTATCAGGCTAATATAAAACTAGAAGCACCAGTTACTCAGCTGAAAACATGAAAATGAAGGGAAATGTTAAAATGAGATATCAAGTTGATCTCATTTTCTGTAGAAGTACTTTTTGCTGGAGTTTGTTGAACCTAAGCCTCCACTTGGAAATTGTTCATAAAATTTCAAAAGTCAAAATGCTTAATATATTTGTTTTTCCTATTGCTGAATTTACTTAACTCTTTACGTTTTCAGTTTTATTCCACAATGCCATCCCTTTCATTGGATTTGGTTTTCTGGATAACGCCATCATGATCGCAGCAGTGAGTGAATATAATCATTTTATTTATTTCCCCCCCCCCCATGAACTGATTACTTGTAAAGACAAAAAAAAAAAAAAGATCTTTTTTTGTTTTTTTTTTTTTCTGTTTTCCAGGGAACACAGATTGAACTTTCCATTGGAGTCACTCTGGGGATCTCCACCATGGCAGGTAAGAACAGATATACAGGCTGTATTTTATTTTTTAATATCACATCTCAGGTTTTTTTTAAATATGATTTTATATCTTTATATTTAATCTTTATATTATAATGTGTTAGTAGGTTGGTGGGATGTCACTTTTCATCAATTTAAGGCAAATGCTCCACACAAATACGCAAGATATCAATTTCAAATCAAAGTCTAAGATGTTTGTGAATACTGATGTTATTTGTTGCTTCTTCATTCTTTAATTTCAGGAACAACCCAGAATCTTTACAGTTAGGCCAGATAAAGGACAACAGATTGGTGAGGGCAGGACAGGTATACAATGCAGAGTTTCAAATACTCTTGCCAAAAAATGGAAGAGTTAGAGCAATAGTCCCTCCATACCTTTCACTAACTGCTGAACCCAAAACCACAAACTCCAGAAGTAAATTTATTTGCTCCAATTAAATGTACCATGGGGATGAATTAGTCAGTTCTGTTTTTAATAGCTTTGACATGGACATTTATTCACATGTTCTCACATAAAGTTCTCTGTCTTTGAGGAAAGATTGATTCCAATATTTGTTTAGTCTGTCAAGAATAATGGACTTATCACCTGTATGAAATTATCCATATCACCCCCAAATGCTTCCACAGTGTTCACTAGTTTTGACACCTGGACTATTGTTGGTCCAGGTGTTGAATTCAAATATTTCATCAGTGTGAGAGTTCAAAATATGATTTAGCTTATTTAAAAGATGCCTTCTCTATAGTTTTTAATAATTTGTTATCAAATCTCAATGATTTGAAAGTTATAATTTTGAAAAAGACCGGGGAAGGAGATCTTAAAGACAGGCTGCCCTTTTTTAATTGGGAAGTAACTCAGTCAAGCACCAATGAGGAACAAATTCTCCAGTGTTTTCTCATATACAAACAAGAGTTCTGGTAAAATATGATTCCTGTGCTAATATTGGGATAAATTTGATCTAATAGTTTTTTTTGTTTGTTTTTTTTTTTTTTTATTTTACCTCTAAAGTGTACTGCAAATTCTTCTCATTTAGAAGTGGGGGATGGACAGCTGGCTTAAAAGGAACACAGGTCTATTATTAGACCGTAATGAGTGTGTTTGCAGCAAAATGGAAATTAATGCCAACCCTGGGGAAAAAGACCAACTTCAAAATAAATTTATTTAGGCCTTGTTAGGGGTTATAGCAATTTATTTTGCCATAGGCCCATTGTAATCACGGCTAACATCAATTCCCATTTTGGTGCAAATAGATTTTTCATTCTCAGTCTTATCTGCTTTAATTCACATCTGTTTTTAATTCCCTAGTAAAAGCTTAAATGTCTTACCACCTAAGACACCAATTTCAACTCCGGAGTGCCGCTCTTAATGAAAGCAGACTCATTCAAACTAAGAAAATGATTCTGGGACCTTTTTCATCATTTATTTTTTTATCTAAATAATTTATTAAATTGATTGTATCAAATTGTTTAATTGCTTCATAGTGAATTAACATCTAAATGAAAAACAAATGAGGTAATTCAGTTTCTCTGTTTGTGTTGTGTGAACTATAGAATATATTAGAACATTTCTTATTCTATGAGTTCATTTTTTTCTCCATCTTCTTTTTCCTTTTTGCCAATTTCTCTCTGTCTTCGGGATGGTTTAAGGTTTTTGAAGACCAAAAACCCTAAACCATCTTCACAAGACTAAACAGTCTCCACTCATGCTTTTGGTGGACCCACTGCATTGTTTGCTGTTAAGATTCTTGCACAATATCGCAACACAGTAGGCTATAATAATGACTCCTCTTGGGTCTGAGTTTGGGTCTTTATTACTTTGTAAACCATAAAGGCATTGGAGCTTGCCTTCTCACTCTCTTCACTACTAGATTATTCTGTTTCCATGGATACTTGGCTCCGATTTTCTCTGCAATTGCAAATCAGGGGCTGGAAGTGGGCTTCAGATCAATATCTCCACTCTGATGTCCTTTCCCATCCAGACCCTGCTTTTTTCGGGGTTGGTTGTTTGTTTTGACATTGTCCAGTCACTTTATTGTTTCAGTTTATTTTAGTATTTTATTTGAGAATGGACCCTTCAGCACAGATCCTCACCGTCATAAAGTACTTGTGGACCAGGTGGGATTGGATTGTTGTCTGAGCTCCTCATCGCCACTGAGCCGTTTCTCCTTGTGTAGAATCCAGAATGAAGTCGTCCTTTTGGAGTGTTTTTTTTTTTTTTTTTTTTTTTTTTTAATATCTCCAGAAACTGCATTTAACTTCAAACATCATTGCTTTTTATGCCACCAGATTCCCTCAAGGAGAAACAAACACACTTGGCACCTTCACTGTTTTAATGAGCAAATACAAATCCGACTGTATTATTAGCCTTTCCTCATGAAAATGCAATCCACACTGTTAATAATTCACAGCTGGCATGAACATGATTTTTTTTTTTTTTTTTTTTTTTGGGAAAGCTTACTCTGCTTGACAGTAAAACTGCAGAGAAAGAGTGACTGCTGGCTCGGTGGTTTGCAGAGGTGCTCTTTGATCTAAAAACCTTCATGTCTTCTTTCACTACTACTGATCTTAAATTTTATTGCTTCGATATATTTTTCTGTTCATCATCTCTTTGACTTAACTGAAGTTTTTGCAGCACAGTTGGGGCTCACAGATTTTAGATATATCCATTATTTTTGTATGTGTTTTTTTTTTTTTCCTTTCTTTTATTCAGTGTATTACAACAGCCTACAGGACCGGTTAGATTTTCCAGATGCATCCATTTTCCGGTATTGATCCAGGGTTTAGATGGTTTGAGCTACAAGGAGGACTGTAAACTTTTACAGCCCAAAGGGGTGTGTAATCCTTGTACAAGAGAGAGAGAGAAAAAAAAAACATTGGGCGTCAGGAATTCAGAGTTTCTAAAGTGGAAAAAAAAATCTCTCAAAGCTCCTCGAAGTAGTAAAGAGTGTGAAAACTGAATCGATATGTCAGTTGGATCTGTGTTCTTGTGAAATGTTTAGTCACAAAATGTCATCCAAAATAAAGATTTAAAAAGTACTGTGAATTATTTGGAAGATTGACTTTGAAACTCTGCAGAATCCATCATTAGGTATGAAGGTTCATTTCCCCCCATCCTTCTGAGGGTTTTGTCAGAGAACAGCAGGAATCAGAGTGCTTCTCTCTTTGTGTTTCTGCAGCGGCAGCTCTGGGGAACCTGGTCTCAGATCTGGCAGGTCTCGGGTAAGCAGGCTTTTTAAACGTCTCTGAAGGCTCAGCATTGTTTCGAGTTTGTGTCGAGTCTCATCAGGTTTGAGCAGGCTAGAATAGCTCATGTTTGTTGCATTTCTACATTAACGAACTTCCTTCCTTCCTTTTTTTTTTTTTTTTTTTTTTTTAAATAACGTTTGATGTTTTTAGCTGAAAATGCACCATGTAATCCGTGTCCTTTCGCTCTACATTTTCCTTTTTTTTCATGCTTGCTTGGAAAAGTTTTGTATATGTTTTCTTTGTTCTTTTTTTCCTGAAAGGAAGTCTGTTCTGGATAATTAAAAAACTATGGCTTTTGTTTTGTTTTGTTTTGTTTAAAGGATTAGGTATGGATTATTAAATTTTATTATGGTTAGAAAGTGCAAGCGAGTGGAAATCCTCACTTGAAACTAGATCAATGCAACTCACTTTAAGGTCTGATGGATACATAAAACCTGATTCAGAAGCCTAAAGACAGTTCAGGAACCAGAATGTATATATTATTAAACTCTAGATTTGTACTTTTTGGCTCACAAAAACAGTTCCCTTTACCTTAAAAGGGTCGACATCTTTGCATCTAGATCTAAAAACGTGTTAGTTGGCAGCAGGAACTACCCCTCAACTCTGCTCAAGTACTTTTTTTTAATCAGACAGTAAGTAAAGTGTTGATGATGACACGAAAGAACACAATTACCAGCAGCAAATGCATTCACTTCCCTAAATTCTTATTTTCAAAACTTACTTTCCTTTAATCTGTACCCTGCAGCTCCAAACAGGAATGATCTGCTTCTTTCTCTTATGTCATTAAGCATTTCAAAAGCAATACATAGACATTTTAACGAAGCTAAATTTTCTTTGGAGGGGTTCTTAAACATCATGATTTCTTCCTTTCCAAGCATGCAGGAAATTCTTTTTAAATTCTGAAATGCTTAAAACTGAAGATATGGAAACTGAAAATGGACAGTTAAAGCCATCAGAGATGTATATAAACTAATAAGCATGAATGTGTGCAGTCTTGCAGGTTACGTGGAGGCTCTGGCTTCCAGACTTGGGATGCAGGTTCCAGATCTGACACCGAAGCAGGTGGATATGTGGCAGACCAAACTCAGCTCTCATATGGTGAGATTTATCATCTGACTCGTTTCTTTCGATATATTCAGGATCCATCTCCTCCCTCATTTAAAAGCAAAAAAACAGGAGGAATATCGTTTGATGGATGGCTGTGTTTTTATTTTTTCATGTCTTATATTTCCAGCAACAGTTAAGTGAGCTAATTGCGTTAAAAATGCTAGAAGAGAGGGAACTGGGAAGCTTTGAAGACGAAAATAAACAGCTGACCTGGTGCGGGAGGAAAAGCGTGCTGCTGGGAGGGGAGCAGCATTAGAGAAAATATAGAATAAAAAGGATCTATAGGCAACAAAGTAGAACAGAGAGACTCAGCAAAATCATCCTCTCATCCATTCTTGTAATTAAAAAAGGAGCATAAGATCCGATCAAGTGTTTCTGGAGATAACGGCTTCAAAAAGGTACAGGCGCCGGAAACATCCCATATATGAATTATGCAGTTCATCTTAGTAGAGAAACGATCAGCAGTAAAGTTCTAGCGCTCCTCCTGGACTTTTCTGTTTACTTCTAATGAATAAGACAGCCAGGTTTGAGTACTATGATTGCAGATAGTACTAAAACAGAAGATTTTTTTTTTCATGTTTTCTCCTTCCTCTGCAGGGTAAAGCCATCGGTGTGTCCATCGGCTGCGTTCTGGGGATGTTTCCGCTGCTTTTCCTCAGTGACGACGATGACAAAGATAAAGAAGCACAGTCATGCAGCGACACAGTATCACACTCCTCCTAAAGAGACACATCTACACAACAGCACCGCATCTCAAACAGGATTCTGCTGATTTGTTTTTTCATTATTACATTAGAAGGTATTTGCTGCTCAGACGGTGTTCACTGTAAACCTTTTGAGGCAGTTTGTGAGTTTGAAGCCAAAGGCCATTGTATTCCAATTTTTCAACTCAATTTGTCACTTTAACAGGTCAAACTTTAATATAAACCAAAAAGAGACTAGCGTTTATTCATATGAGCGTTGTATCACATTAGGCCCACTCTTTATAGATTACTCTGTCAGCCCGTCAGTGATGGATTGCTGGTATTTAAAGGAAGATGATAAAATAACCGTCCCTACAATCTCATTAGGCACTGACTTTTACAAATCTAATTTTTATGAAACTTGTTACCAAATAAGAAATAATATGCTTCCTTCTGGGTGTAGGATTGAGGTGTGACTGTTAGGCTTTGATATGTAGCGTGGAGGAGTCGGCTCGTGTCGATAGCTCAATTCATCGAGTAATTCCTGCACAAGGAGTTTATGGTTTAAAAAAAAAAAAAAAAAGGCGACACAAAAGCTGAGTGTATGGTTTATTAAATATGCCGCAGGTCAGTGGCTTCTACCTGGCTTTAAATTGCTTTCCTAATGTGGTTTTGTGCAGTTTTATTTGTGCTGCATTTTTCCAAAATAATTTGATGTGTCAAGTTGGGAATCCACTAGCACAGGCGGAATCTTCCGTGATAAAGGATTTCCAGACAAATAACCTCTCCATAGGCTTTATTGATGATGTTCTTTTAAATCCGAAAAGTGGTGCATGCAAATGTGACCCTGTAATCGCCTCAGAAATAATCATACAATCACTGTATTTGTCTTCATTTTCGATCAGGAATCATTATTTTAAAAGTTTTCTTTCTGCAGTTGTGAGTTCTGCTTCGGGCAGCTCTGATTCTCCTGAAATAGAACGAGCGAGCAGCTCGACATCCTGGCTCTCAAAACGACCAGAATTCACAGCTTTTCACAGAAAAACAAAGGTGGCAGATCCTCTGGACACGCGTCAACCTGCTTGACTTAAAGCACTTACTCAGTATTTTGGATCCACACCACATGCCCACCGGCAGATCTTTGTTGCTGCTGTTAATTACATTCACTCAGTCGATAAAGGGTGATGGCTGTGTTTTCAGGGCACTGTTGAGATAAAGCACTCAAAAAAAAAAAAGAAGCAGCAGTCCTGCCAGGGTGGTGGGGAAGGGTAGACATTATTATACAAGTCCCCGACTTGGCAGCTGATCTTATTCCCCAGAGCTTCACTTTTTTTTTTTTTTTCGTTCGCTGTCTGATCTCACTTAAGAGAAAAATGATCTTGGTGAGTCCTACGCAGTGACGAATACTAATTTTTAAGATAAAATTAAAGCACTAATGCTGGCACAGACTGAGGTGAGATAATTCTTAGGATTAATCTTTTCCCCTTTCAGTATTTATTGGTGCATTCTGCCTATTGATTTGTTAGATTTTCAGAACTTCAACCCTACATTTGATCTTTTTTCCTCGTTATGCCTCAGCTCCCGGCTGGCAGAAGCAGGATCAAAGTTGCTCCAGTTCAACGATTCTTAGGAATCATCAAGCACAAATGTCTCACGTGAACGCTGCCTAAGTGGCTTCCAGGTTGGGAAGCATTCTTCCTCTCTCCACCTGTCGGAAGGTGATCTACTAAACCTTCCACCCAGGTCCACTTTCCAACTAGTATAAAAAAAAATAAAATAAAACAAAACTAGTGTTCGTTTCCATGGTGACTGCAGAAACACAGTAGATGCTGAAAGACTGCTACAGCAAGAGGAGTTTAATTATTTAATTAAATGAAAGAAAAGCACATTTTTTTTCTGTAGTAGACACTTTATCAGTTTGAAGACTTCATCTCCAAAACTCTATTTATTACACTCAACAACTGTTTTACTTCCGTGACGGCTGTGAAGTCGCTCCAGATGAGTCTGAGCAGTCTTGTGCATCAAACTTCCGCAAACGCCACCATCTGCTACCTCCAGGAATGATGTTTCTGTTTTGCATGAAGAACTCATGTAGCGGTGCAATCAGTTTTTTGTTTGTTTTTTTTTAAATGATCTTTTCATCGGCTCGTTTTTACTAGATGTTTAAGGACCCTCGTGTTTTGTATGCCTTGATTATGGAAGGAGGCGCTCAGTGGCGGTACCGAGAGGCTGAAGTTGATCTTTTCAGTTCTGGTTCTTTTGATTATCTACATTGTTTTCTTCCCCCATTTTCTATCTTTAACTTATTTTTATCATTCATACTGGTGTCTTTAATCCCACCATCTGTTTAGTTTTTTAGTTTTTTTTTTCTTTCCGTCAAACACCAGATGGTCTAGTCTAAAACACTAAGACACTGTTCTATCTCTCTTTCTCCATCCTTCATCTCTCTATAACACACTCCCCCCATCAGCAGAGCTGTTGGGTGACACTTGTAACTCTAGTTAACCTAGTTCAGTTATTTTCAACATCTCTTTCATCCTCAGCCGGATCCTATTTACTTTCCACAATTTAATTCAAGTGTCTGAATTTGGTTGGCACCTAGGAGGTATTTTGTCACTGACTGATCTGTTCACAGTTTTTTTGTTTGTTTGTTTTTGTTTTTTGTTTTTTTTAAGTTAAAAGAAATTGTTCATTCTTTAAAATGTCAGGAATTCTGCTTGTGTTTTCTCAAACCAAAGAGGTAAAATTATAACATTTTAGAGGATGAACCAGATTTTTAGCTTGATAGTAAGTTGATCACGTAAACTTTAAAAACTGTCTCTTATTAAAAACAAGAAAGTCATGCTGCTGCGTTTCCTCGGAGCTGAATGTCACATCTGATGTTTCTGTCATTAGATTATTATGCTTCCAAGTGTACAAAACATTAATTCAGTTCTCATTAGAGAGATGGATCCAGGACATGGGTTTCTGGAGAAATTGAAGCTTTTTTTTATTTCTTTCTGATGTTGGTGTGTATGTTTAGTGTGGGGGGTAAATTAAGAACCTTAAGCTATGAGTAACTGGCCTATGAATCCTAAAACATAATACTTGAAATTAAAAAAAAAAAAAAGAAGACATAAGATCTTGGGGGGAAAAGGCAGCTGATTCATTGAGTTTCAGTTGCACAAGAGATTTAAATTTTCTGTCGGATTAACTCTAAAAGCCTCGAGGGGAAATTAGCTGAGATTGTTAGAAGAAAAATGTATTCTGAAGGATGATGACCAGTCTACCATCTCTTTGAAACGTGTTAAATTTATGACTAAGAAGTTACAAATAGTGGTATTGCTACTGAGCATGAACAATCTTAACTTGTATCCTTTTTCATCGAGTCCCCCCCCCCCCTTATGGGACATGTTCTCCATTAATATTTTGATTATTAGCCTTCTCTGAAAGTGAAATGGAAATGTTTTTGAAGCATGTTAACAGTTTGTCATGTTTTACTCAGTAAAGAGATGCTGTTGTGCTGCCATCTAGTGGACAGACTGGAACAAAGTTGCTTTGCCTCTGAAACAAGTTTGTACTATAAATTCTGTCTATACCTACAGTGAGTATGCATTTTCCAACATTATGTGTAACTAAAAACAAGATAATAAATATGAGTGTTTACTTGTGGCTTGACTGATGATGCTGTGCTGAATATATTTAATTGATTGCTGACGAACCCTGGAATGAGCCAGTGATTGATGAGCAGAGCTCCTAAGATCTTCAACCTTCCTTTAAGGTCAGAGTCTGCATTTTAAATGGTCACATTTAAAGCAAACTGTTTTCAAGGTGTTGAATACTTTCTTTGTCATTCAAAGAAGAAGCTCTCTGTCTGCTTGTGCTCATCTAGGATTTAGACGATATATCTATCAGATTATATATCTGGTAGTTTCCTGTCAGGATTCATGTAGCTGAATGGTTCACATGGTGCTCTTACAAACCTGATGATGCAGTTCATTTTAAAATGTAAAAATCGTGTTGACTTCTTTTTCATTTCCTGCTTTAACTTCACTACTTTTGAAATATTGTTTTTTTCCTGATGGTGGCAACACCTTTTGAGGTTTGGGATTATTTCCAAAGCAAAGTTTCATATCTGACTAGATTTTAAAAACATTTGCAACAGTTTGAAGGGAATGGATTGCTTCTGACCAGTCGACTTCTTTTCAATCATCCAAATACTATTGAACCCCTAAAAATGGCTGTGATATTTAAATATGAAATTTGTTAGAAACCACATATGTGGAAGCTACAAGTGCACTGGTCATGGAGGGACATGTCCCCGGCTGTCCAAAACTTTAGGACTATAACACACTAGTGTTTGAAAAACAATAGAGTGTAGAGAAAAAGAAAAGAGAGTCATTCTCAATTATTTCTCCAAATCTGACATTTATATTGAGAGAAAGTGGCAGCAACAAGAGAAATTTCAGACAAATTAGTAGCATTTATCTGGAAAATGGACACAGAAAACCATAATAGAGAAGTACCTGAAGGAGAGCTTACAGTACAAAAATTAAAGTTATTATTTAGCATATACTTTAAAAATTTGGCAACTCGTCTCAAATAAAAAGTTAAAGGGTAAGGAGACAGTGACAGCGGCTATTACCAACAGCTCAGGAACAGAAATGGCTTCTAGACACACCGAGCAGGAAACAAGTGGGATTCAATCCAGCTTTAACAAATATCTTAAATTACGCCATTTCTGCAAAGTCTCATCCAAGAATGACACATTCGAGCTGATTTCTTTTTATTTTACAAACACCCCACTCCCACTTGTCTAATCCTCGGCGGGTTAGTTTCAGTTAAAACACGCAGTTCTACAGAATCATGGCAGGTCCAAACATTCAGCTTCATCTGCTCGTTCTGGCATCAGCTACACGACTGTGTCGTAAACCTGCACCGGAAAGCGAATACGGATATATAAAAACAGACAGGCTTCAGTCATCATACACAGTGTCAAACTGCTGTCACATAAAATATGAAACGTCTACGGAAAGATACCCCAAAGGAAAGCCGGTTAACATGACGTAAAAACCCTTCTCCTGGTTTAGAGTCGACCAACTCAGGAAAAGGGTTACAAGCAAAGAAAGTAGAATATTTGTGTTTGTTTGTTTGGGAAAACAAAAAAAAATATTACATGCACATTAAATAAATTTGCTAACAGGGTTTATATTGTTAAACAGTACACATAGGAATTTTGAAATACAAAAAAACAAAAAAACAAAACCCTAATATTGAAAAGAATAAATAAACCGATGTGAAAACATCAACAGTACTATTCGGTAGTACGGAAGATTTTTGTACTTTAGCTTGTACGCTATTACTCACTAATACAAACTGGATAAACCCATTGGGTTCTTAAACATTTAGTAAGTAATAAAATTACAGTTGTGTATATTTTGTAGCAGTTAACGTGCGGCAGGATCAGCTCGCTTTTGTTCGTTTGACCTCAGCTGGGTCACAGACGGTATTTCAGATTTACGCGCCGTCCTCATGGAGATCCACGTAAGAGACACTTGGGCTGAATTTATACGCAATCCACCAGTCCCTGATGTCTCACGGACAAAACAAAGCAACACACCCACAGCTCAGTCGGGCAACACAGACGTCGTTCCACATGAATGAAACCACAGAAATCTGAAGAGCAGGTTTCCGAGTCTTGGCTTGGTTCTGTTAACGATTCTTAATAGTATTTTCATGAAAAGAGCAGGAAAAACCGAAAATCATAGTAGTAGTATGTTTTTTTTTTTCTTTTCCAATTCTAGTCTGGCAAATTACTATGTTTGGGAATTGTTGGCAATGAAGTGGTGTGGCTATGCGACCCCCCACACCCACCCAAAAAAAAAAAAAGTTTGTTGATTTGATGCATCAGGCATGACGACTCTGGAATAACGTCCAGAGTCGCTCCCGTCTCACTTTTTGTGGACCCAGTAGTTAACTTTGATATTTACCAGACTATTTTAACTTTGGACCCTTATTTTTCAGGTGCATAAATGTTTAAGCAGAAATTGGGATACATGCGAAATCCTTTTATTTCTCTGTACAATGTATATATATATATTTATATAGAGATATTTAGCGTGATGGTGTAGTTTATTTTATTATAAAAGCCCTACAAAGTAATTTGAGTGATAGGGATGTACACTTTCATACATGAATCGCACTGATCCCACGTGCGCCACGACTTGTGACCATGACTCAGCATTATCAAGCAGGTACAATGACGAGGGGCATCTGACTGCATCTCTCCTACATTACCTAATTCAACAGGTGAACCATTCAAGTCTCCACTTCCAAAGTCAGCTTTTCCTCCTAATTTTTACTAAATCGATTAAGACACCCAGAAGCGGGCTACGCTGACACTGTCTGTGCATTTTTAACTCTGCTTATGCACATACTTCACCAGGAAAGCTTTCTAAGTCCGTGCATTACTGAATGATACTACACAGATCAGATCTTTACATTTTATTTTGTTCTAAAACTCACCGACCCGGTAGCAGGCTCACTAAAATAATGTCCACAACTGTTTACATCAGTGCTGGCTAATTCAGAGCACAGGTTTCACTACAACAAACCGATACACACACACACACCCACTTTAAATCCATTTACTACAGACAAGTAGTACCATGAAAACTGTAGTACAGCTCCATTTGGTGCTATTGACTTGAATGCTAGTAATCGCTATAAGGTTTTTATATATATATATATATATATATATATATATATAATTAGTGCAGTTTTGAATTAAAAAACAGCCAAAGTGCTTCCAAATAATAATTAAGAAAAACCCTAAAATTTAAATGAATATAAAATTTGTTAGACTTTTAGTTTACAGAAGCATTGACTTGTATTGTAAAGTTGATTTGATCTGTTGTCTTCTGCCGGGCTTTGTTTGCTTTCAGATTTAATTTAGGAGGCTAAAACCAATACTTTATATTTGGACAAATTGTAACAGCATGCAGATACTGTTAATTGTCACAACAACAGCTGATGTAGTAGCAGATTTCTCCATAAACACCTCATTTGTGTTGCTACAAAAGAAAAAAAGCTACATAATTTGAACTAAATAGATGACTTGTAGTTCGTATCCAGCACGTGGGATTTTGGCACAGTTAGTGATCAAACTGATTATGTTCTTTAAATTTTCTTTGTTTTCAATTTTTCAATTTTTCTCCCTTTTAAAAAGTTTGACATTTTGTGGATAGTTTTTGTGCATCTCTTCAATATGTACGATAACAAAATCCAAGCTAATGTTTCCACTCCGCTTTGAGATCGGAACGGGCTTCTTTTACCCGTTTAATGCTAATGGACTCCCTTTGTATTATTTAAATTTTCAAACAGAACAGACTGACCCAACAAGCCACTTTTGATTGTTTCAAACTTGTATATCTCTCATTTGGATTGTAATATTTTTTTACCCAAATAATTAAAGTGCAGAGGTTTGATCTGTAAATAAAATTTGGCACTGCTAAAATTGGGAGTCTAAGACCGATCCACAGTCTCTGGGCAACTTTCCTCTACTTTGGCACTCACTTCAGGTTGTAGCGCTGATTTGTGTGTACTTGGTGGTAACAATTTTGTGTCCTTTCAAAAAGATATTGAACTACGGACACAGAATGGGTCAAGTCAAATAAACCCTGGCAGAATTAGTGAATACTTGGTGCTGATCGGTCATTTGTGGTAGTCTTCTTGAGCTTGACACCTCGGCGTATCGCCACCAGAAAGTCCTCCACTTCGCCATACTCCATCTCCTCCAGAAGCTCGGGGAGAGGCTGGCGCTCCCACTCTGACAGCCGACTGCTTGGCTGTGGGGGTGGGGTGGGAGGATCCAATCCCTCTTCTAGATGCTGGGTTTCCCAGGCGACAGACTTTGGTGACAGAGGCCCACCGTTGCCAGGCGACAGAGGGGTAGTTGTAGGGCTCATTGGGCTCCGTGGAGTATTACTGCCCTCCGACGCTGCCCTGATAAGGAAACCAGGATGTTCAGGCACAGTGGGGGTCTTGACTGGGATCATGGGGGGCTTTATTGGGATGGGGCCCAGGTTTAGACCCCCTGAAGGTCGCCTCAGGTTTGGTTTAGAGGACGGAGTTCGTCGAATAGTTGCTACCCCCGGGGTGTTAATGGCCGAGGGGTTCGAGGGCAGGCCACCAGTGGAAGCAGGACGCTTTGATTGAAACATGCGGCGGTAAGAATGACTGACATCGCTGTTCTTCGGGATTGTAGAGGACTTGTCGAAGTCCAAAGGCTGCTGCTCACCTTCCAGTTCTGCACCCAGAGAGTAGTGGACAAAGTCTGACAATGTGGAGACAAAAGTTGAAAATACTGTTCGACGTGCACGCAGGATTAGGGATGCGGGAAAAAGAGAGAATCTGAAGCCAGCATGTGTGTACCTTGTGACAGGATGGTGTCCTCTGAGCAGCAGGGTGTGTTGGTTTGGCTGCTGTAGCCGCTGGAACCCTGCAGCGAGTCCCTGCTGGAGCCGTGGATGTCCAGCTGGAGCCCCCGGGCCAGCACCCTGGCCAGCTCCTCATGCGCCTCCTTGTCCACCTGTCGGTACCAACGTCCACGCAAGCACGACCGTGTAGACATTGGCTTGTAAGAAGACTTGTTTGGGTTTTATTTTGTCCACATGCACATAAAGGAATCCCAACACTTTCTCTCACCTTGGGGGATGTTATGAAGTGGTTTCCTTTGGCCCCGTGTGGCTCCTCCCCTGGTGTGCCGAGCTCAGTGCCCTGGTGGCTGCTGGGATCTGGAGTCTCCTTCCTGTCTTTGCTCCTCCTCAGAGTGTTGACCAAGGGCTGGTCATATGGGCCTGGTTTGGCCCAGTCCTACACACAAAAACACAATCCAAATAACAAAACCACTGGATTTTTGATCTAGACTCTATTTAGAGGATTGGAATTTCCAATGTTGATACATTATTGACTAAATAATAAATTCCTGCATCTACTGATCTGGAGTTAGTCAGGAATTACAACACACTCTAGAATTAACAGCAATGAATATTTTTGTTTGGATTTTAAAAAGGTAGCCAAACTATATTTATTACCTGGTTATTTACAGTAACAAAATATTAAACTAAAATTAGTCTATTATTTTTCTCACTTTGAGTAGATGATATTGACGTTAATAGACAGTATCTCCATATTAAAATGAATTTAAAAAAGTGAAGAAACTCTTGCAAAATGTGTAGAATGCATCAAATCAAACAAAAAGGAGGAAAGATGGGTAGGGGAGGACATCGAGGAGAACGTGAATCAAACCTTCCAGGACGGGACTCTGGACGACGGGATCATTCCGAGCCCCGAAGGGCTGAGAGGTGGGAACTCTCCCGGCTGGCCGGAACCTGTCCGAGCCCACGGCCACGTGGGAGAAACGGATAAATAGGAAGGCGAGGAGATGGGAGAGGTGGTGTTGGAAGAAGAGGAGTAGGTGAAGTATGAAGGGTGGAGGTGGTTGTCCTGGGCCTGCAGTACTGCTCCATGCAGACAGAGGGCAGCGTGATGGTCAAAGCCGTTTGACAACTGAAGGTGAGTGGATGAAGCAGGGGCAGAGACACAAGTTTAAAAAAAATTAAAATGATGAGATGACAAGGTGAAAACTAGACATGAGTGGGGAAGGAAAAAGGTACATGTAGCAGGTGAGCTTTTTCTTAATTAGGCAATTTTATAAGGACTCAAAAACAACTGGATTTAATGAATGACTTCTAGAAATGATGAAATCTGCTCATTTTCTTTAATGAAATACATAATTCTAACCATAAAAACATGAATGCTTGAAGTAACAATTCAAAAAACAGATGAGAGTGTTGAAACAAAAAGCCCACATCTGGTTTGTTTGTTCACCTGTTGTTCCCCACAGCTGGGTTCAGAGTGTGAGGATGAGGAAGAAGAGGAGGCCTCCTCATTGACAGACTGAGCAATGCAGAGCACGACACAGTAAGAGTCAGCAGTTTGCATAGATGGAAAGAAAGACACAAAAGCTGAGAAAGCCTGACAAAAGGTTAGCAACAAAAAGCAGTGCATCTCAGGGAGAGCCAGAGATCTCATGCCAGGTTTAGAAGAAGAAAATAAAACGGACAACACAAAGAAGTGGTAAAAGAAATAAAAGCAGCTTTGGCGACAGAGTGAAAAGCTGATGCCAATGATTGATGACGGTACAAGAGATTGCTAAAGAAATGTTTCTTTTTGATTTAGTTAAAAAAGGCCATTGTTTTTAAAATAGAATGATTTCTGATCTGGCTAGACGTGGCAGTTGAGGTGACTTGGCAAAGACAAGCAGATGAGTGGTATCCTAGCAACCTGGGTGCATCTGCAGACCTCATGCTTTCAGACAATGGAACTTGAAAATGAGGCAAACTGGGCTAGAAAAAATAATGCATTTCACAGGCAGGTAATAATGAAACAGTTCCACCCGCCGTTACCTGCAGGTTTTCTGGGGGCATTGGTGACGGGGATTTGGACTGGAAGGCGTCCTGCGAGATGAACCCGGAATCATGGGAGGAGACTGAGGAGAGGCGGGCAGGTGTCTGCTGCGGCAGCACCGAGGACGAGGAGGAGGAGGAGGCGCGGAAACGGAAGTGGGAGGTGGGGGAGTGGCTGTGTGAGCCGCTGGAGCGAGAGTCGCTGCTGTTCACGCTGTTTAGACTGCTGTTGGAAAGAGGAGGAGGAAACAAAGTTAGATTGACTCTGCTGAGGCCAATCATTTACTAAAGGGTTGGTAATACCTCAGAATTTTTAAGGAACTATTTTAGTTTAATTTCTTCAACAACAAAAACCATAACTTCTAAATATGTAGCTAAACCAGATGCCATGGAAGATGGCACCACAAAGCCCCACAGTGAGCTTTACAACCTCATTTTAAGTGATCTGGATCTGAAGACAGAAGCTACATCAAAGTTCAGGGGTCTCAAGTAGAAAAACGGACAAATTGTGAATCTCATCCTTATCCTGTAATATTAAACCATCAGAGCACATATATAATATACTTCAACATTTCAAAGCCAGAACAACACCTTAATCTCTAAAAAACCAGTGAACAGGTGAGCAAAAGATGCAGTTGCACTTGTAAACCACAAGGTGGCGGCAGACAGTCGCTTCTGGCTTTTACTTTTAATATTTGTGCGCTTGGAAAATAGTTTGTTGAAGCATAAAGACGAAGTCAGACATCTAAAATGTGACACAAAACAACCACAAAGCAGATTTAATAAACTGAAAATAGGATTGCTACAAAAAGATAGAACACATATTCAAAGCAACTGAGAGGTAGCTAATCAATCATGAAAAAAAAGTGCCACAAAAGCATTCTGATATAAAAGGAGTGATGATGAAAGAAAACGGGACACAAAACAACAGATGTTATGCTTAGCACGACAGCCAAAACATGACAAAAATCAGTTGTAAATGTAAAATGGCTATAAATTAACAACTGCAAGCTGCACTACTTAAAACATACACCAACTGCATGTGTAGTTTGAGATCATTTTGTCTCTCTTTTTATTACGTGCTTTGTTGTCTGAGAGAGTGCCTTCTACACATTTGTAATCAGTCAGTACCGTAGCCATGGTAACAAACCTGCACATGCTGGACTTCCTGGATACCGTGGTGCTTGGCGAGGAGGGTGGAGTCTGGTAGGACCAGGTGCACTCTGAGCCCTTGAGATCAACAATTACCTGTAGAAGAAAAACACAAGACAGCACTCTTGAAAAATGTGTATCAGACGAGGTTTCTGAGTCACATTTACAGGTGTGGTGTCTTGTTGATTCATTCAAAGGGGCTTGTGCACTGCAGATATTTGATCAGGATGATTCCTGGAAGCCTTTGGATGGAAATAAAGAGGGTGGAGTTGAACATCTGGGTTTCTGAAAACTTTACCAAAATTCAACAGAAGAAGCCATGGGAGGAAGTTAGGACATTTGGGTGTGGTAGGTAGACTCAGATGGAAGCTTTACCTGCTCACTGGAAGCAGGCAGCTTGTGTGGATCCATGGTCAGCATCTTCAGATCGTCTGTCAGAGTTTGCAGGTGAGTGATCTCCCCCAGCATGGACATCTCCTCGTCCTGACACACAAACATACATCAGCGGCCTTTAAAGTCTGCACTGCTTCGATGTTGTTTCAGTGGAGCTTTATGAACAGAAATAACTTGGGTGTTCAGAGAATTCTGACAATTGTCCACCACAATGAATGAAGGATCTGCAAGCTTTGTGGAGCCATGTTTCAGTATGAAGAGCTTCTGTTGGTCTTTTATCCCCTAGGTAGCACTATGCTACCTCTTATTTGTCACTTTTCCCATTAACAGTTTGAATGCATCACTCACCACAACAGGTCGCAGCATGGACACGAAGCAGCAGAAGCGGCTCCTCTCCTCCACTAGTGCCTTCCTCACCGCCTGCTTCTCTGTCTCCTCCAGTAGCAGATACTTGTCACTGACGTCCTGCATGGCACTGTCCAGCTGAGGCTGCAGGTCTCCACGGCCTGCATGCACAAACATTCACAATTACCCCAAAAAAAAAAAAATGGATCTAGTTTTAAAGCTAAAATAAAGTGAAGTTGTCACACAGAATTGGTCATGGTCTTCAGCAAGGCTCTGTACTGGGGCCAGTCTTTTTCACATAATCTTTCTTACATGATATTTGACAACATGGCATAAACTTTCTTTACTATCCAGAAGCTACTCAGAGATATCTTTCCATGAAGCCAGAAGAGACCTATATAAAGTATTGCTTTAGAAGGACCTCCCATGATGCACTGGGGGCTTTCCTCAGTCTCTTCTCTGAAAACAAAAAAAGAAAAGAAAAAAAATACTTACTAGGCCCTAACTGCATAAAAAAATCCATGAAAATAATTCTAAAATGCACAAACAAAAGAAAAAAACAAAAAGGCCCCAAATTATTATGCCAAGGTGCTGATTCGAAGTACCTAAAGCAGCTGGATGTGTTTCCTCCCACACCGACAAAGACACAAGCTTTTGATGAGTGTAGAAGCTCATTGTGTGCCATTATAGCAATTTGATTAAGATAATTTCATATTTTAAAAGAAGTAAATGAAGAGGAGCCACGCATCTTTAGGCAAACTGCAGACTAGCTGTAAAGTCCAATTTAACAAAAGAAAACTTCTGTTGCACAGAAAAAGAAAAGATCTGAGACTGCTAATGCTCGATTGCATAAAAACAACAATTAGAGCCTCCCACAAACCATTAAACCTCAATACAGAATAAAATGAAACAGTTCTGCTGGGAAACAACTGTTAACATTTAATGAAGACGCATCAACTGGTTAATCTTGTTTATTTCCCCAACAAGAAAACCACATCTAAATATACAAAGCTGCTTTTGGAAAACAAAGATGTCCTCTTGTAGGTTTCAGTTACAGCATGTGTATATAAATGTATTTTGTGTGTATCATGCTGCATGTTGAGCTGCAGATTTGTTAATAAGATCACATATTTAGGACAGATCAACATCACACACTTCTACATGGGCTGCCATGGCAACATACCCCGGTCAGCCATCTCACTTCTTTCTTTTTCTTTTTCTCTTTGATACAAAGAATTAGTCTGGTTTCCCTGGATTTGATTTCCACGAGGCAGTACCTGCGAACGCAGGATTAACCGACTCTGGAAACCAGTAGATAGACCGATCAAAGAAGCAGAACATGCAACATAAGCAGACCAGTATCAACAAAAGACATCCCAAATGGTGCGCAGAGGAGTAGGAATGCCAGAGTGACTCTGACTTCTAATCGGTTAAAGCCTGCCCCTGCCCCCGTTGTGATTGGTTCGATAGGTTCTGTACCGTGGAAATGTCTGACTGGAAGGGTCGCCCGTTTCATGTGTGAAGTGTTTGGGTATGGCTGGCCAGGCTTAAAGGCGACATATGCTGGTACAGAAGCGCTTGTAATGGGTTGCATTAACTTGTTTTTTATTGCCAGATGCATCAATGAATTTTTTTTAGCTTGTTTTTCTTTGCTGTCCATTCATTCATCTGGATGCAATCTGAAAATGGCGGAGAATAGATTGATTTAATTCAGATGGTAAATATGAGCCGTCCTCTTATTTCACCTCTCAGTTTTAGATTGAAACCCTGAGTGGCTGTACTGTACACAGTCAGGCTGCCTTGTGCTTTTAACTCTTTCTCCATAGCAACCATTTCATTTAACCTAGTCTTGATTCATCTGTAGATTTGCATGTTTCATTCATAACAGAGAGCAGACGTGCAGATGAAAGGGCTTTGATATATGTGCACAATCTAGTTCCACTGTATAAAACTCCTCCAGATTTATAAAAAAACAAACAAACAAAAAAAAAACCTCTTGAATGTTTTCCACAAAAAGATGTACAAAACAGGCACAGTCTGACCAGTCAGAGTTCATGACGTCTTTTCATCGTCTCTCATGCCAATAAAGCCCAGAGGATCCTGATACTGATACGGGTTTAATGGACGCAGTGGTGTAAAACCACGGTTGGACACGCAGTCATCCGTGTTTCTTTGGCCGTTCTTACAGATCACTGCATCTATTCCTCTGAGGCTCAGTCATCATTGAAAGAAAAAAAATCCATTTTGTGGTCCAGGCACATTACAAGAGTTGTCAACGTGATTGTCATTTGACTTAAGTGAACAGTGCTAAACTTGGAACAAAATTATAAGCAGATGGAGATACTAGTTTTTCATTTCTCAGATTCCTCTTCTCAGTAAATTAGTAAATACTGGCATTAAACATTTTATTTTAAATAATAGGCTTAGAGCTGAGGGCTGCAGAAAAGCCAGAAATTAAAGGGATGCAGGCCAGATCTTCTTTTTTAATAGGTCATGGCAGAGTGAAAAATGTCTGCGGCAGTTTCCCAGAGACAAAAGTGGCATTCAGTTTTATGTGACTGTGTCATATTTAATCTGCTTTCCTCCCCCTGCAGCTGAGTGTCAACTGCTGCTTTTTTTCTCCTTGAAGTGCTTAGAGGATGAGTTTTCCCCTCTGGAAGCCGATTGTTTAGCAATCCCATCTTCTATATTTGAGGTCGGACATAAACATGCAATTAAAGTTCCTCATTCCTCCAGTGAGACCCGAGGCCGGCTTCTGTGGTCGGGCTGATAGATGGGAGAGAGCGCCGTCTCTCTCCAGCTGAACTTTTCCAGGCAGATACATCAGCGATAGAGGGGAAGACTTGCTTCGAGAGACACAAATCTAATTCCTGGTTTTCCACAGAACTGAAGCAATATGATGCCTGGAGAAGATCGCTCTTGTGGTTTGTCTCTTTATCTTTTATGTTTTTCTCCTGTCTCTATCCTCTAACTCTCCTCCCGTTTCACCATCTCCATCCGACCACCTTTACTCCATAAAGAAAATATCAGAATTCAGACCCCTGTACAGTTTTGTTTTTGGTCTAAATTTAGTTAATTATAATTGTTTGATCTTTCTGATTTTTGGGATATTCTCTGAATTTTACACTTTTTTCACTCTCTCACTGCATTTTGTCTCCTTAAAACTCAATCCACTTAACCTGTGATAGCCTATCACTACTGCACAAAAGTAACTAAGAAAGCCTGAAGATTGAAGATACTTGACCAGATCTGAGGTTCCTCTAGGGTCAACCCCAGGTTTGCTTTGATCCAAGGGTTCAACTCAAAGTTGGAATCCACTTTTGGAACGAGACCTTCAACAAAGAAATTGTTTCAAAAGGAAAATGTTTTGTTCATTCATGTTTCGCTTTTTGTTCTTCGCAAACAGGAAACCCACCAGTTTTCATCTGGGGACCTGGTTCCAAGGGTCAAGGGGTCAATGCTGAGGGATTTCTAAAAATCTGGAAAAACAATTATGTCCAAAGCTTCTTTAGAAGAGTACGGTGCAAGAGAGATGGGTAAAGGAGTGCAAAGTAAGTGCAAGATATTGATTTTAGGGAAGGTGGCCTTCTTGAAGGCCCCTGAACTGATAACATTTCTCAAAGTGCCTTGCAGATAACAAAGTGAAGAGGTTCAGCTCAGAGCCTTGTGGAACCCCTGTGGAGAGTAGATGGGATGCCTTTCCTGTCAAATTTTAACCCAGCACTCATTCAGGAATGATTTGAAGCAAGCGTGCTTTTCAGAAGATGTCCAGTGAGGGTGTTTTATTTTGCCAAAATGTTACATAAAATTCAAGAAAGATAAGAACCAATGACATTGCTGTTGTTCCACCAGAACTTCAGGGCTTCTGTGACAGCCAAAATAAGTTTGGAAGACGGAGTGGGTGGATTTTACAGATGACTGATTTGGATTGTTTTAGGTCGTTTTATGCAAATAAATCTTAGATCAATTTGTAAATGGCGTTACTGATGACCTTACACAGGAATGAAGGGAGCAAAACTAGCAGTCCCAAACTCTCCCAGGACTGAGAGAGGGAGCTTTGAAGAGCATCGAGCAGTTTGAAACTTTTAATATATGTGTGAATGCTCATATTATCGGCGATATGAACTGAAATAAACAGTCAGTGCCGTTTTTCTTCTTGATATAAAAATATCTGATATTTCTTCCATCAGCCAGCACGTATACTGATGTTTCTATAATAAGCGGCATCGGCGCTACGACTGATTTACGATGGTTCGTGCCATGCTTTGTTACACTGGTTCGTTGGGTTTCACTGAGTGAACCATGAACATGTCGTCTTTGAAGAGTCTTAATTACTATGAAAGGTCTTTATTGTGGTCAGGCTCTTGGTTCTGCGAGTCACACAAACATCTAAACAGCATGAGAACATTTTTCAGCTGACCAAAGTGGGCTGGTTGTGTTGTTCTGGCAGTGATTGGTTGACAGAGTACCGTTGAAGTGAATACTTCGATTGTGACACAATCAAAGTAAAAGTATTTGCTGTCTCTTTTGATAAATTTCCACCTACTCCTACTAATGATAAAATCATTGTCTACGTAGCAGGCAAACTGAAATCACTATAAGGCTAAAAGTGGAAGATAAAGACGGGAAATATCCGGAAATATATTTGTCTTTCCACATTTGTAGAAGAATCATGTATGACAGAGAAAAATAAGAAAGTCGTGTGTGCAGGTGGGAATGTACAACAACTTACCGAATACATCAGCTGAGTTTGGCAAGGCATGATGGGAACACCACAAGAAGGGAGGACAGCGGTTTGAAAAAAAGGAAAGAGAAATCATCACTTTTTACATTGCCATGTGTCTTTATGTATTTACAGCCTTTTAAAAGTAAGTACAGATTGAATTTTGCCGTGAATTAGACTGTTTTAGTTGTGACTAATCACATCAAATCTCCAGCAGCCTCAGCACTGTAAAACATAAGCTGATTAACAAACAGGCAAGAGAATAGGGACCTTTCTTGGCTTTTTTCTGCAGCTTCAGGGTGTCCGATGATCTCTTCTTGATCTCCTGACGGGCTTTTTTATACTCTGCACAAGAACACACAGGCACATGAACACTGTGAAGCCTGCAAAGGAATCAATGCCAAACAAGTAGCAAAGGAGACATTCATTTATGGATGTGAGCAAATCTGCAAAAATGCAGACATGTGTGCATATGTTGTGTGTGCATGAGACCTTTGGCATGATCTTTGTCCAGAGTGTTGGCCACTCTCTTCCACTCCTCCATCTGCTCCTGTAGAGGGTTGATCAGACAGTCCAGAAACACCCTGAAAACACAGCACACATGAGCCGATGTGAGCTAGGTGATGAGTAAGATGGTGCATGATGGACTGACACAATACTGTCAATATACTTCTAAGAAGTAAAGCTTTAGATGTAAAACAAAAGAAAAATTTATTTACTTTATCATACACATGTAGCAGAAGTTTTGGGATGTCTCCAGAACTTTCAAAAACAACACTTAATACATTTCCCACTCAAGATTCATCAATCAATAACCATTTCAACTTAATCCCTCTTGGAGGGGTCGTCACAGCCCGGACATCGATTTGGCCCGGTTTTACACCAGATGCCCTACCTACTGCAACCCCGCAAGGACGGGGAGAACATGCAAACTCTACAGAAAGACTCCTGCCGGACCCAGGACTCGAACCAGGAACCTTCTTGCTGTGAGGCAACCAGGCCATCTACTAAGCTGCCGTGCTGCCCATGTTTCTCCCCCAAAATTATTACTTTCAAAATCCTTAATCTCCAGGCCTTTGATTTAACTGACTGACAAACATGCCCAGCTGACCTGGAATTGCACTACACAACTTTGTGGATCGCTCAGGTGAGAACATGTACTGCGTTATGGGAATGTCTGTAGTTGGTTCACGATAGGTTCATCACGTCAGAGGTGTTGAGGAGTCCAAAAGGAAGGAAGGTTGGAGGAAGCAAGGCAGAGAAAAAAAAATGTGACTGAGCATGGACTAGAAGGAGGATTAAACTCGGACTGGGTATTTGGAATTGGACCTGCCACCCAGTCCGGAGTCCCGCGGGGTGAGGAAGCACCACGAAACAGCTGCACCGGGCCAGCTGCTGTTATTGTGACCTAATCCTTGAGAGTGGTCCAACTCGAATCACTCAACCGCGGCTGAGCCTCTTTAATTTAAACACAGCAGATCAAGCTGGAGGGAAGTTAGACGCAAGAATGGTATTAAGTGATTTCCTAAAATAAAACGCCACAAGCTCGACTCGTACATCAATATCATGCCAACCTGTGAAGGTTGTGGATAAATAGAGTTTTACAAGAGACGGAGCAAAACTGTGAAAACCGGACCACAGTGGGAGCAGGGTTGTTGAGTGGTGTTGCTATGGTTTCTTGTTTTGTTTGTACGAATAAAGATATCTGCTCTAAATGCCATCTTTGGATGCTTCCTTTACCGTTACCGTCTGACCCATGACCAGATTGATGATCAAGCGAAAGTGAAGTAAAGCATCCTGCACTTTAACTTGTTCGCCAGGTTTTGTTGTTTCGGGATGCCAGTATGGGTTACGTACGGAACTTTTGTTTACAAAATTCGGAGGACGTACGTTTCTTTGCAGAGATGCGACACATTCGCTGCATTGCAACTACGTTACCGAGTTGAGATTTCACCATCTGTTGCTGTTGTAAACTAAAGTATTTCTTCTTCAGTAGTCTGTCAGTTCTGCAGACTTTGATGTCTTTGCCAGTTAAACTGACCTTGAGATGCAAAATAAATCCACTTTATACTGTATTAATAACAGTGCTGTTGCTTTAATTACCTAAAGAATAAATTAGATTAGTCTTCTTTGCTGAAAGAGACAACTGAGTAAATGTCAGCAAATATCCCTTCAAATTAAGTAGAAACTGATGTTTTAATATGAAAGAAATAAAAAGAAGAGTACATTCTTCATATTGGCCAGGAATTGCCCTTATGGCTGATATGTCACAACACCGAACAGGAGTCAACAATGTAACATTTCCACTTCCTGTCTGGCATCATTAACATCCTCGGGTCCCTGCAGAGGACCTGGAGGAGGACTGGCACAGAGAAAGACATCTGGGATACTTTGCATACTCAGAAAATACATTTCTGCGTCAAGGTTAATGCATGACACTCGACAACCAGTTTGATTTCCGATTCGGGCCTTTTTACATCTCCCCGCCGCCACATTCTCATTCAGGGGCTCAGCTGGAGATCTCATCTTCTCATTTCAACCTGACTGACTCACCTTCCACACGGAGGGAGTTAATGGACTCGTGCTGAGGAAAAGATGATGAGGAAAAAGGGATGAATAAGGAAAAGGAAACGGGAAGGGAAGAAGGAGAGAACACTGCCAGTTCCGTCTCATTTTATTTTGGTTTTCCCTTTTTTCATAGTTTTGGAGAAATAAAGATGAAGCTGAATCTCATCACAGCAGGAGGTGAAAGGGGACGTGTAGTAAAAAGAAAAAATAAAACAAAAATACTCAGAGCCCACAGATAGTACGAAGAAAAGGAAGGGGATGGAGAATTCTTCTTTTGGCAAGAATATCATCAGGTTCAATCCGAAGCTGAGGAGAAAAAAAAAAGGAAGCCAGGGAAGGAGGAGAAGCGGGTCACCAGAGACAACTGAGAAACGATGCTACACCTGTTCCTAAAACCCACACCAACACACACACACACATATCTACTCACATGGAGAACTGGCGGAGCTTGGCCTCGATGCTGCGATGCCTCATGCACATCCTGGTGAGGGCTGATCCGATGTCCCGGGTTCCTCCTGACAGCAAAACACACAATCTGTCAGTCGCATCGAAAAGCTGTAATCACAGACAACTGAAGGCTTTCTGATTCAATTTCACATCAATCTAGTCAAATTACACTACATGCACTAATGAGGCCATTACATTTTTTATATGAGCAATCCACATGGAGCTGTTTTCAAAGACTGATAAGCTTTTTCTCAGCTTCATTTTTGATGCACATGGTGATAAAGTAGTATTCTGCTGTACAAACAGGCTTTACAACAGTGACGTAAAAGCAGGGAGCTGAGATGCACTGCAACTTTTTTAAAACCCTTCTAATATTTGATGGAAATATGTGATCATCCAACGTACTGTGGTCCAGCTGAAAGACACCCAACCCAAGCAGGTAAGCAACCCAAATGTTCAACAGTGTTCAGGTGCTGCTGCAGCTCTCAATGTGCCAGATTTGCAGATCAGCACCATGAAGGGTGGTGTTGCGCAAGACGCTGTAATTTCCCGTTTGTATTGTTACAACTGTGAAGAAAAGCCCTGGATTTAAAGCTCTGAACTGACATGCAGCTCTGAAAAATGCCTGTGTAAACAAAGAAAAGTTTAGCAGCATAAATTAACGACGCCGGTCGTCTCTGTCAAGGAGCTTGCTCGTTGGTTGATTGGTCCACGCCTCTCGGAGATCTCGCCACGGTTCTGGGGGGATTTTTATCTAATTGTGTTCTGTTGCCTTCATGTAAACTGGCTCCATGATTGTTAGATCGGGCCACACCGCCTGTTGCATGGAGTCTTATTAAAAAGTATTGATCTAAACAGATATAAAAACGTCTTTTCGCAGGTCTCTTGATAGCATTCTATCACAATAAATCCGACTGGAGAACTACAACTCTGAGTTAAATTCATCTCAGTGAAAGTTTTGCTTCTGGACTTTCTGGCAGGGTTGAGGTCGTGCAGAACTGATTTTTTCTTAGAGCATTAAAAGCTCCAAGGGAACCCAAAGACACCAGATGGTGGTCCCCCCCTTCCCAAGATGAGACACTCCCTTCTGAGGAAAAGTTCACCTGATCTCGGCATGTTTGCCTGAAGAAACACCACATTCATCCTCACACTTTGACATCAACTTCACCACAATTCAATAAAGAAAAAAAATGTTTACTTCAGTTGTTATCTTGTTCTATTCAACACTTGACGTGTCTCATATCAGCATGAATTGTTGTTTTCTAAAAGCTCCTCCATGGTTCAGAAGCAAGTCTCGGCCGGGGTGGGGAGCACTGCAATGCACCACTGACTCCTTTCCCTCCTCTCCCCGCTCCATCCTTCCCTCCACCCTCTTCTCCCCGACACCTCACCGCCATGACAAGTCTCCTCATTTCTCCTAAGCCTCACTAAGCAGCATCCTGGATCAGAGCATTGGAGTAAATAAAGAAGTGTCAGGACAGTTGGAGAGGGCGGCTTGACCTCTGAGAGACGAATCAAAGGCTGGAGCTGCCACGCCCGAAACTCTTCAGAGAAAGAAACAAGTATGGGATGATTTTAATGAGGGTTTGAATTTGAGTTTGTTTACTATGGGGGAGCGGGGTGTCTCTGAAGATTCAGGGTTGGAACAAGTGTACTGTTGAATGCGTGATTTAAAAATAATGGAAAAAAATGCAAATGTGAAATATACAAAGCTGATAGCAGCTTTCTCCAAATGTGAACTTGTATATCTGTACAAAATATAACAATGACCTTTGTAGTAAATGAGAAACACTACTATTATTATTATTATTAGTTACATGGAACTGCACTTTATTTCTCTCACAATATTTCAAAATACATCTTCTACAAATATATTTTCTGACTTTTTATACACATTTAAACATTCATTCAATGATTTTTTTGAACCTTGAAGTCTCTAAAAAAGTAAATGTTACCAAAGACAAACATTAGTTTCCTCTTCTGTTTCACTCATTTGTTTCTAATAATCTTAAGAATTTAAAGAAAATAGATTTCTGAAACTGAAATTACTGACATGAAAATAAGATACTTAGGAAAAAGCAAAATAAACAGCTCTCAAATGTAAAGCTATGACAGAAAACAAACAGTAAAGGAATTCATCTCTATGAGTTTTTGTTATAGCTAGAAATAGTAAAAAAACTGCAAATCAAATCATTTTAGTTGCATTTGAATAACTTCCGTTTATAGAAAACTGATGGTTTTACTAACAAACTTAGGAAAGATCAATAATTTACAATAAAGCGTAATTAGGCTGAAAACACGGTTGGTTTCAGTGACAGAAAAAAAAAGTCTGTATTTGAGCCATAAAAAGAACCGTCTCACTGAGGTAAGATGGACTTTATCACATGTCGCCTACAGTAGTTAGCTGGTGGTGTTCATGTGATTTATTTATTTTATTTTATTTTTTGGATGCAGTTTCAAAGGAAAAGGCTGACCATTTAGGCTCCATTCTTTTTAAATTGACTATTAAATTTAAATTTTCCAGGCATCAACTATTCTTCTTTTAACTTGCCAAAACAGTCTCCTGAGCGAGAGATTGACAGAGATCAATCTCTCAAATTTATCATCAGAATTAGATGAATATTATGAAGTCCAGTCCATTTTAGATGAAGGGCCTTCATCTAAAATGGAATAAATCACACAGTAAAAAGTATGTTGGTTCAATACTTCAACTAAGAGTCAAGCTGATCCAGGTAGTTATGTCCAACCAGCGAACTGAAGGGATGATGATATTTCAGTTCAATTTTGAGGACTTTTCCATCTTTGTTGTTGATGAGAAGAACTCGTGGACCCCAGCTACAGTCTTCAGATACCAAGATACTCCTACCATCGTTCTTCAGTCTCTCTTCACACATCATCCACCTCACTCTCATTACAGCACTTGTGATGACGAAGATCTGTCTGTCCTCCTCTCGCGTCATGCTGAAACTCATCCAGCTCTTTTATCACCTCCAGACAGAGTGTTACCTCCTCTCTTCTCACCTCGTCCAAACCTCTCAGTCTAAACTCCGCGGCAGGAAGAAGTGGTAGCATGCTTGAGGCAAAAAAAAAAAAAAAAACAGCATTTCATGGAATCACTGTGGTGTTTGAACTACACAACTGTGTATGCAAAGACTCTCAAAGCAGCATCAGCTGATGATCCCCTCTTTGAAGACTTCTAACAAAGCATCTTTTTTTTTAAATACAGGACTCTTTAAATATATCTTAAATGCCTTTTGATTTGTACAAAAGATTTAAAATGTTCTTTATATTTTCTCCACGATGCTGTGAGGAGGAAAAAAAGAAGATCTTGTATCTCAATGGGACCTTCCTGACTAAATGGAGGGCAAATTAAAACGTGGAATACAAAGAGCCATGATGGGCAATTCTGAGTATTTGAACAGATGTGCATGATTCAAAGTTCTGGCTCCAGTGCTGGCTAGGCAGGTTTCCACAGGAGTTACGAGTCCACGTTTCTCAACCCTTCTTGACCTCCTATTACTGTGGACCCTGCAGTTCTCAGGACCGCAGCAGTCAAAGACTGTATCATTAATTCTGCATGCCCATCGTTTTGTTTTTCTCATCAATTTTTTCACGGCACCACAATATCGAGGATCACAGTTAACATTTATACTCGGACACTTACAGACTCGACTTAAAGAACGTCCTGATCATTTCTGCAAATGGTTGAGGAATTTGATTCAATTCAAATTCAAAGTCTGCGTCACCTTTAAGTAGAAGACACAATGAACATGAACTTTTAGACACACACACATGCACACACACACGGTGCGTGTTTGTCGCAGTGAGTCCCAGCTGACCCAATTCTGTGGGACAGACGAGCGTCTCTGTGGGACGGACGAGCGTCTCCGTCTGACCTACAGATCGCTCTCATCCCGGCTGTAACAGGCAGGCAAGACGTTCCCGAGGCTCCAGAGAAGCTCAACCCACTCGGCCGAACTCGAGCCGTTCCAACCGTCGGAGGAAATCCTGATCGTGTCGGGAAGCGAGAGGGGAGTGAGTTTAAAGGCCAACAAGGTGTGAAAAAGAGACATGGTTGGGAGTTGAAGCGGGGCAACGTCAAACTAAATTATTCAATGTGACAGTGTGAGCTGAGGAGATTCAAGAGTCCTGAGATGTCCTCAAAGCGTCTCAAACACCTCAGCCTGGGAACACCACTCTGGAAATGCAAGAATCTTTCCTTTTTTAATAAGTTAAAAAGATCTGTGGATTAGAGGATTTTAAAAAACGACGTGAGCTTCACATCTTTTTTTGACTGAAAGAAGTTTTTTAACGACATAACAAGGTGGTACTCTACATCAGATTAAAGTAAGAACATGAAATATTTGGGCAAATGTTTGACACCAGCCTTCTCAACGCAAAAACGTTTCAGCCAATGTTGGATTTTTATATTTACTAAATTAAATCAAGCTTCATTAACTACCCCAACCAGCAGCTCCCGTTACACAGCGAGAATTCAAACAGGTAAATTCTGACCAGCACATGGTTTCCATCGAGGGTCTTTTGTTTTTAATAAAATAAAATGAAATGTCTTGTGAAGTTGAAACTAAGGTTGATGGAAAAAACAAAATTCAACAAAGAAACGGGTGTCTATGTTCATTTGGCATTTTCCCACTTTTTCTTTTAAAAAAAGGGGTAATTTCTACTTATAAAAGAGCCAAAAACAAAATAGAGGCAATGAAACCGATAAGGTTAAACATTTTGTGGAGGTGAGATGTTTGTGAGTGCTTTGATGGTTCCGGTGAAGACAGGAGAAAAGCCTCTTCCATCTTTTATAAAATCTCTAGGAAGGTAGAGGTTTTACTTATGATTTCACACCAAATAATCACATGATGAGAAAGTTCATGAGTCAGCCCATGGAGCCAACGAAACACACTTCTGCATTATTTGCATTCTTTTATTTGCTAGAAGTCATGTCCATCAATGCTGCTCCTCACTCTTGCTTGCTTCTTTTCGACTTCAGTTTCACTTTATTTATTTATGTTCTTTGGACAGGACAGAGGGCAGGCAGTGGTGAGGCAGTGTGTTTGCCTTGTGACTCAACTTCCATCCTGACTAAGGTTACACACACACAGGATCTGACAACAACTTAGTCACTAAACTGGTCTCCATGTGTAAACAAAGCAAATCGGGCGTAACCGCAGAACACGGGTTATCCATCCACCTTCAGTCGCTTATCCCGGCATAAGATGGGAAGCTCAGACTTCTTTCTCCCCGGCCGCTTGGTCCACCTCATCTGGGGGTATCCCAAGGTGTTCCCCAAAGCAGCTGAGAGACATAGTTCCTCCACTGTGTCCTGGGTCTTCCCCAGAGTGTCCTCCCTGGGACATGCCTTCCCCAGGCATGTCCCAGGGAGGAGTCCAGGAGACATCCTCACCATGAGCTCCCGATGCGGAGGAGCAGCGGTTCTTCTCCGAGTTCCTCCTGGATGAACAAGCTTCTCAGCCCATCTCTACGGAGGAGCTCGGACACCCAACGGAGGAAACTCATTTCAGCCGCCTGTATCGATGACCTCGTTTTTTTCGGTCACTACCTACAGCTTGTGACAGTAGACCGACTGGTAAATCGAGCCTTTCGGCGCCATTCCTTCTTTACCATGACAAGTGGCATCCATGGTAATCTGCATTACCATGGACGCCACTTCATCCATCCAGCCATCCATCCCTCCATCCATGGCTCCGACATGTAACGCGTTTATAACATATGGTAGTTCCACATTTGTAACTCATGGACTTGCTGAACAAGTATTTTTACAATTTAAGAAAATTTTATGGTCAATAACGCTGTACTTTTACAACAGTAGTGTTTTGAAATCAGAATTCATGACAGTTTATTGTTACTTCTTCACAATGTCTGACTTTTCCTTACGTCTTTATTTATGAAACTTTGGAAAAAAAACACTATTCACCTAAAGCACAAACACTGATGTTGAATTTGAAGAAAAATTCTCAAAACTAGACCCACCAGGGATCACGGGGGTTCTGGGTAGATAACACTGAAGACAGCAAAGTTACAAAGTTCCTGTAAAGTTTTTGTGTGGCAAATGCAATCCAGCGGACGGAGACTGGACGTAGGCTTGATTTAAAAGAAGGACCCCGACCGATTTTTCAGAGACGGCGGGCGGGCTGTCAGTGGATCTCTCGGGTCTCGAGAGCGGATGGTTTGGTGCATCAGCACGACGTTGCCGTGAACGGCTGGTGACCTGGAATAGAAACCGGTCTACCCGCCTTCAGACCGGGATGTGAACTCAGCCGTCACAATCCTGCGGGAACGGCTCCAGTTGCGCTGGTGGAAGTGGGTCTGAGGAAGTGGAGCAGCTGAAACCGCGAGCACGCTGCAGTCCAGCAGGACGGGAAGTAAATCACTGATCTCTACTAGTGGACCTTTTCTTTGGGAGGTGGAAAGCTATTTTTTGAGAAATGGAGCATGGCGGGTGGGGGCTGGGGGGTGGAGGGTGGAGGGGGTGCGAAAGGAACAGAGGACAAAAGGGTGACTGCGATGTAAAAGAAAGAAGGAAAGAACAAACATTAAAGAACACATTTAAAATAATTTAGAGTAGTAAAGATGTCATTTTATCTTTAATCCACATCCTTTATATAACACAGCAGTTAAATCTTGGAATAAAAACAGTCCAGATCACCATCTTTATTGCTGCCATTTCTGTATGCAGTCCATTTCTCCTGATTCGGCACGATAGCAGATATGCCAACAACTCAGCCAAGTCTCTTATGCTCCGTCCTCAACACACAATTATTTATTTAAGCAAAACTCTGTTAAACCTCTGCAAATCAGCAATTTCTGTCAATTTAAATGTTCAGTGTGATCAAAGCTCCAATTCCTGTCTCCATTCAATGTTCAGTTACAGGTCACCCTAATGAGAAATATCTTTAAAAAAATTAAATAACTGATAAAAAGGAGTAAAAAACCGAATTAAAAGAAAAAAATCGTTCCTCTGCATTTTAGAAACCTGGCTCAAACTTAATTCATTCATTTTGACTTTATCAGCTTAGATAAGCATCATCTATTGAAAGAATTAGTCAGAATATGACTTTAGGAATATTATCCCCTATCCCCCACTGAAAATCTGTTCTTAGTCATTTATTTTTGGCCACCAAGCCATGACTGGATCGTGACCAAGACTGCTCATCAATGTGCAAGTAGCCTGTGTCGTCACAATACTTTTAATGAGAAATATTTGCAATATCATCATTGAGAGAAAAAACAACTTCCAATTAAAACCTTAAATTAAACACATCAGATCATTTGAATATGTTTCATTAGTAACATTTGATTGAAATGCAGAAGGAGCTTTTAGGACAGCCATTAAAACTACAGTAAAAGGCAGAGTTAACGTGAATTCCTGCTAACGTTTCATTCTGACCACTTTTTGGGGATGGAGTGACTGTTTTTCGGACAAAATGATCAATAGATTGACAGCCAAGCATCAAAAGCAGCCAAAGCCTCCTTTAGAGTTACAACAAAGTGCAGAATTAAAAATCACCTTATAACATTTGACTCTACAATCAAATCCAGGTCTTTTGTCATCATAATCAGGCTTGATTCAAGCCGGGATCACTTTGGGATATTTTGGGTGTTATTTTGATTTTAAATAAAATGATTTGGCTTGGTTGACTGTCAGTGAGGTAATACTCTCCTAAACACCTGAACCTTATGTCACTGTCCTGATAAACTCAGCAGGTTTTTTTTTTTTTAATTCTTTCCACTTGCTGCACTTCTGCAGATTGAGGTGTCAAGTCATGTAGGATAACACGCAAAGAGTCGCACGCTGCACAAAACCATCAAAATGTCAACTTTTGAAGTCAGTCAGCTGCAGAGCGACTTGCTGAACAGCACAAGAAAGCGATCGGATCAGAGCCATCTTTGAAATGGCGTTGCTCTCTGGTTGCATCAGTCAGCATCTCTTTCTCCATATAGCCAAGGTCACTTTACGACCTTGGTATGTTTCACATGTCAACAAGCGATAGAAACGTCGCCGTGCCACCCCCGAGGCACGAATCCTTTTAATGCCGAGGCACGAAATACCAGCTTGCAGCTGATTAGCAATGCGTCAAACATAAAAAAGTCACAGTGTGATCAGGTGTGCAGAAAAAGACTACCATGTCAAAATTTTACATCAAATCAAATCAAATTAAAAGGGTGCTTCCTCTATCCTTTAACTTTCATCAAAGGCAAATGTTTTCTTTTAACTAGGCCACGATGCCTGTGTGACAGGAGAATTTGAAGGGATGAACCGGATTCCTCGCAGCTCATCCGGGGGCGGCGGAGGTCACACAGTCCTGGAATACCGCACACTAAACCGGGAGGGGAGCAGTCCAAGGATGCCTGCCAGGGAAGGATGCAGTCTCAAAATGCCTTCTGCAGGAATGTGTGTGTGCATGCATGTGCATGTGGGCGGGGCTTTACAGTAGAGTCTTAGGATTCTTTAAATATTCGTGCTGAAAATATCTCCCCTCTCCAATTACGTCCCGCAGTCGGACTGATGTATCAGAGTTTGCTGCTGTTGGGACTTTATAAATATGCACCGGAGAATAAGCTCAACTCCTCCTCTGATAAATATTACTTCTATAAAAGTCTCTACTGCAGGTCTTCAGAAATGTAAGCTTGAAAAACATTTTCATAAGTCTAAACTTCGTGAACGATTCTTGGACTTTGGAACCATACCCCACGTATGTGACCCAATGCTTGTTTAGCTTCGAACCGGGGCAGGAGGAGGTTATCACGCACAGCAGATATGTCAATCATCAGCAGTGGAGCAGCTGCAGGTCTGTCAGCTGCCCCGACCTTGGACCTGGTTCTGCTGCAAGAATGCACGACAGAAAAGACTTCCTGCACCACAGAAAAACCCGCAGCGCAATTTTGCTTTAATTCATGATGTAATCCTGAAGTATTTGAGTGTTTTCATGAGAAGTGACTTTATGTGGGACACAGAACTGAAGGGTCTTGTTTAAATTCAGCCTTACAGAACCTGATGTCTTTCTGAAAAACTAAAACCTGGTCTAGTTCTGGGAAGGTCTAAGGGAGCAGCTGGATAGCTGTTCTGGAGGGAAAAAAACAGGTTTCTTTGCCCCTAAACCTTTAGATTCATGATTTTTATTTCACCAGTTGTATCCACGGACATGTTATCCATTTTTTTAGTTTTGGACTTGTCCTTTAGTTAATTGGAGTAGCGGGCCCTCAAGGGACTCAAAAATCCAAATACTTACAAGTTCACAGATTTAGCTTACTAACCAACCAGTCAGCATTATTATTCCTCCTATTTGTCCAAATATTGCCAGAATGGCTCCAAATAACCAAAGTACCACACCCAAAACTGTCAAATCAAGATGGCATCCAGAAACCAGTCAATGAAGACACAGTGGAAGGACACATTTTATATTTTCACTGGTTGGATTTATAAGGATTATGTTTATTAATGCATCTCAGTGTGGCGTATCCTCAAATTACTACATAATGACAAATAAGGACATAAGTGCATATAAACCGTTTAAATCAGTCACCGATTAGCTTTACTGATGGATCCCTTTGTCTGAGCTTTAGTTTTGATTTGGAGTGCAGACATCACTGCCTTGTGATAGTTCAGATCAAAGGGCTTATAGTCGACTTCTCTCTGACACTGTAACTCTAGTTTCAGTCTAACTTCTGTTTATTATGCTACTGCACTGTAACTGTCGATTTAACTGTTTTATCTTTACCCTAGTGTGAAGCGCCTCGAGGAGACGTTTGTTGTGAATTGGCGCTATATAAATAAAATTAAATCGAATTGAATTGAATTAACTGATCTTTTTCCTCTCTTCTCTTTACTTTTCATGTTTTCATTCTGTAAAGCACCTTGAGTTGCCTTGTTGCTGAAATGTGCTATCCAAATAAACTTGCCTTGGCCTGAAAAAGGTCATGAAAGCTGCCACAACTAATGCAAGTCTTTTCCCGTCTGAGCTGGAATTAAGAACTTAACGCCAAGTACTTCTTGGCGACGGTGCAGTTCCATCTTTGGGTTTTCTGTCGACCAGGTGTTCCTAACAAGAATTGATATTCAAGTTTCTAAGTCAACATAGATTTTTTTTCCCTCTTTTTTTTTTTTTTGCACAAAGCTTGTTTGGGAATTTAACACTTCTGTTCATTTCAAATCAAAGGTCTGGGATATCACAGGTGTCTTTTAACTTCCTAATACTCGTCATTTTAAAAATCGAATCATGACGATGAGTAATAAATGTGATGTTTAAAAGTTCTGGCTTTCTAGGATTTGTCCACTTTTAGTCGGAATCTGAAGTACAAATCAGTTCTGGGTAGTTGTCTGACTTCATATTGTCCAATTACTTTAAAGGACAATAGGTCTGTACTGTAATAATAGCATATAAGACATAAGAAAAGTAAAACTTTTATTGCATTTTAAAAACACAAGAAAGATGATGACTGAGTGAAAGTTCTAGGTGGAAGTACAAGTTAATCAAAAGGCTGATTCAAACAAAATTCTTCAAATTTCCCTATTTAATTCTATATTTATGAGTCAAACTCTGGCTCAACCCTTTGAATGAAAGAAAGAAGCTTTTGAGAGAGACTTGAGTTATAAAAATGTCATACTAGAAGCTTTTCCAATTAGTAGACAGAAAAACTATAAGAGGGTATTAAAAGGCTGAACGTCCTCGCTTTAAGTGCTGATGGTCACATTAGCCAAATTTGATCAACCAAAGACATTTAAAACATTCACAAGTCATTATCGCAAGTCATTAAACGCTGTGTTTAAAGATTAAAAAGGAAAAGATGCTCTTTGCTTCAAAAGACATTTTAATTTGATGGACATATGATCCTGTTAACCGTGGTAAACTTTCTGCACATTGTCGCCACGGCGGCATTTGGCCTCGTTATCCCTGCCACATATTCATGAACCTTTACATGCACATCAGCAGATTTATTGTCCTCAGCAGAGCTCAGGATTAATATCTGAGGAGAATTCATGTACGAGTTAAACAGCTCGGTTATTTCTCCTCCTCTGACAGCTGAAAAAACAGAGCTAACGAAGAGTTCAGAGGAAAGAGACGATCCAACCCCACAGCCGCTGGCCCGTTTATACGACCCGTGTTACGTTACTCCCTCACACAAGACGAGTGGAAACAGGCAGAAACAAAACCCCACTGATACCAGGAGCCCTTTAATCCCTAGGCTTTTAAAACAACGCCTAACATCCACGGCCTTGACAAATTACTCTTAAACACACATCCACAGTCTTTGAACAGGGACAGAAACAAGGCGAAGTGAGCGTTTGATTTGTTTGACCCGAGCTGCCGCCCATCCCCTGTACACAGTCGGAGCTCGTATTTCACTGCTAATCTGTAGTCAAAGAGTTGGCGGGCTGACTGTACATCCCCAGTGCCCTCCGAGTGTGTGTGTGGTTGAATGCTCAACACTTGTGCTGCTGTAGATTTTGACCTCGCACGTGGAGACAGCGGCGCCGCTCTGGATGCTGCTGCAGCTTCTCCTCATGGTTTCACCCACTAGTTTTGAGAAAGAGACAACGACCCTGCACTTCCAGCAGAGTGAAACCCAATACCTCTGCAGAAACTTTTACTAGACCAAGCATTGGCTCATGCTTCGAGTGTCTTAAAAATGCATTTCAGAGTTAATAGAAAAAAAAAGTCATTAGAACATTAATCAAATCCTTCATAAACACCAAATCATTAAAAACTGGGATAACATGTAAAATGTTTTTAAAAACTGGCAATTTTTACATTTCGTTTGACTTTAACTTCCTTTGTAGATAGACTCATGCAGTAAATATATTTTTATTTTTTGCTCAGCTTCATTACATTTGTGAATATCTATTTTTGCACGTTAGTACTACATCCATCCATCCATCCATTTTCTACACCCGCTGAATCCATCTACAGGGTCACGGGGGTCTGCTGGAGCCAATCCCAGCTCATGACAGGTGATAGGCAGGG
>JAOWBL010000003.1:692449-713840 GCA_028564865.1 Zenarchopterus dispar
CTCCTCCTCTTGGGTGGGTGGATGGATGGATGGATGGATGGATGGATGGATGGATGGATGGATGGATGGATGGATGGGTGGGATATGGCCTTTGTTGTTTGTCCTTTAAAATAAAGAACCTACTGTAATTGTAGACTCCATCGGGTGCAGGATTGAATGCTTCAATTATCTCCTCCACCTCATTCTAAAACAGAAAAAAAAAATCATCATCTCATTTTGAAAAGATTATGATTGATGACCAAAGTTACAAATACAGTACAGTCTGATGAAGGGGTGTTTTGTTTTTGTTTTTTTTGTTTTCCACGGACCTCTCCGTCACAGCTGCAGCCCAGATCGTGGATGACCTTGCTGTCGGAGCCCAACGCTGGCGTGGGAGGCGTGACTTCCTCTGGCATGGTGGGCTGGAACGGTGGCTCCTTCAGCATGTCGTTCAGGCTCCCATATGTCCCGTTGTTCGGAGCCGGCTTCAACCCCAATAGGTCTTACATCGAGACAATCACAAGACAGAAGAGGATGGGTGAGAAATATGCCACGGAAACATCATTTGAATTTTTCACTTTGAGAATGAATCAGTTTCTTGTGACTCTTTGCAGGAAGTCCACCCTTTTGTACTGTAGAGGCCCTCAAATAGTATAAAATAAAATAAAAAATCTATCAAAACTGGTTAAAAAATGTTTTTTGTCATTTCTTAAGTAGTACCAAGTTATTTCTTCTAATACATATAGTTGTTTGTAACTGGCAGCATTCTGCTCTATTGGACTAAAGTGATGCTGATATCTCTTAAAAACTGTCCCTGCTTACCTCCTCTATAACAAAACAAAATTTAAGAGAAGCACATGTGATTTTTTTAAACCCTTTTAGGCTCATAGTGTTTGCTCTATGTCTTACTGTCAAAAACAATGAGAGTGTTCTCACCACACATGACGTTGTATAACTCTATATTCTCAAACTCTGGAACCATTTTCTGGAATTTGAAACTCGGTCCATGACCCACAAAGATCGTCTGAATGCAAAAGGAAAATGCACAAGTAAAAAAATCAGAAATACACTATGCAAATGTGAAAAGCGATGTTAATAGAAGTTAGTTCTGTGGTCAGTCTACAATACAAGAAAAAAAAATCAATCAATAAGATTAAAAAAAAAAAAAAATCAATAAGATAAAAACATCCAGCCAAGACCAGGATGTAACAACACCTTTTCTGTAAGGGTGTTTATATGGTGTTTATTAAGTGAAGATCTGCTAACATCAGTGAATGTTGTAAACGTAATTGTATTTCTTCGCAAAAGAAGATGTGGATAAAATTTTTAAAAAGTGAAATGTAATATGGTACCTTCATGCTAGTTATCTTGTTGTCGAAACCATGGTCACCAAAGAAACCACACCGAGACCTTGATTTTTCTGGCATTTTCCTGAAATGTATAGATTTCAAAGTTGTCTGCAGCATTTCAGTTGAACTGATCGAGAGGAAAAATGTGGACACATGCTTTTGGCAAAACATGTTTTTGATTTGACTACAGCCTCAGATGAGTTTGGGACCTGATTTCAGCAGACTCAACTCCAACAAAATGTGTTTATGACAATCCAAACTGTGGAACAAAGGGTGATGCTTTTCCACTCATATTTCAAAAGCAGGAAAACAATGGCACATTGGTGTTTGTCTACCCAGAGGTCAGTACGCCTCAGGTTACCTGGCAATGTGCCACTTCCTCTCCATCAGCAGGTGGACATCCTCGATCCTGCGGTTGTTGGCGTAGTGAAGCCTCTTGGGCAGATGCTGCTTCAGGTACGGCTTGAAGTGCTGAGTTGGCATTTTACACTGAAACAGCAAATATGCAGTTGAACGGCGTGACCCTTCCTTTTGTCTCTCACAGGCGTTTGTGAAAAAAAAAAGTGCTGCTCATTTCGCTTTGTGTCTGCACCGTGATCCCTAAAACCGTGTTACTTACAGTGAGGTTTGCAACCACAACTTTCGGGTCATCTGGAAATAGAAAATAGTGGAAAATTAAGCCTGTTTCCTGTTTTGCAAACATAACAGATAAAACCAGTCACTTTCATCTTACATGTGGTGGATTTGGGGTCACGTGGACGTATTCTCCCCAGTGAACCAGGGATGAGTGTGATCTCATCTATGTTGAGTGGGTAGCTGCTGAGAAACTCTATCGTGTCACAGTGGGCTTCTTCCATACCTGACAAAAAAACGGAGTCATGACTTTTATTCCTATTTTATGTTAATTTTTGCAGTCTTGGAAAAAGAAGCTGTGAGGACATCATAGTACCATGGTCTCCTACAATGATGACATTGACACAGCGGTGAAGGTTCATCTGCTTCAGTCCATTCATCAGCTGACCGATGATGTTATCTATTTCCCTCAGAGGGTTGTCCAGCTGTGGGACGAATGATTGAAAAACAAATGGATAAATTAATGCTATAACACAAGAGGTTATGGCTTCTGCATCCAGATTTACTGATGTCTCCAAGGTCTCCCACTTACCTCATTGCTGAGTGGGCCCAGGCGATGTCCGAAGGTGTCCGGTTGCTCCGAGTGGACAGCATAAACATAAGGCCTGAAGAACGATGACAAATATAACTGTCAAGTCTGCTTTTATCCAGATTTTTTTTCTGAGATTTTGTGAAAACTGTGATTATCTATCTAGACATCCATCAGTGTTAAATTTAGACTTAATTTAAATTTAAACTTACACTATATATTACACAATAGCCTTAATATGATAACATAAGTACGCTCCACAGGAGTTTAAATGCTCTGAGATTCAGACACTAATTAAGACATTGCAAAACTCTGATCCTTCTGATTTTCTTATTGTCTAGCTGCATTGCTTAATTTCAGCCAAACTTAGCCAATCAAACAACTTCTCTCATTTGATTGGAAAAGCAGTCCTGTGGCTGCAAAACAATCCCAGATTTTAACTTGTGATTTTCTCTAAGTGCATCATATCGTTGTTTTTGATGCAGGTCAAACAGTATAGGTGTTTAATTGTCTAGTCCACAAATACAGGATGAATGTCCTCAGATATATTCAAAGTGCAAAAAAAATCGTCTTCTATTTGGGTCAGTGCAGTAAATCATAGCTGCTTTTTCTTTTTGTAATTATTTTGAACTTTAATGTTTAATATGCTAACTAAAGTTTCTAGTTTGTCTCTCAAATTCTCTGAGGACTGGATAGTCTGGCCTGGATTTTTGAGAGACGTCTAGTTCTGGGAAGACAGGAATAATGGACTTTGAATTGTCAGAAAATGATTTTTTTATACCTTCACAGATGGATAAACAACAAATGTAATGTCTGACCTAGCTTGTAGTTTTCTTTGTCACCTGTCTTTAAAAGCTGATATTTTGATGATATGTTGTTTTTCTGCCAAATGTTGGTAATTTGAGTCAAACTGAAATCTTTGTACATGTGGGGAAGCTACATCTCCAAGATCAGTGCTGATCTCTTTCCTCTTTGGAATTGTGTTATTACACACCCGAACGACCCAAACCAGTCAAATTGAAAAACATTTTGCCTTCACAAAAGTATTCATACCTACTTTCTATTAATCAATTTACTTAAAAGTGAATATCTTCTTGATATTTTCTTCTTTCTTTGTTCTAATATTAATTCGTGATACAGAGAACCATACTTTGTCCTTTTTTTTCAGATTTTCAGGAAAAGTGAATAACTACGCAAATTTTTCACACAAGCTGTGTACAAACACATATTGTTCATACAGCTGAGGGCACAAACTAAGCTGCCTTAAAAAAATTACAAAGATTTTTGCACACTTGATCATGGGGAATGTTTGAGAACACTAAAAAAGGGACAAACTTCGCAGTTGGTCAGATCCAAAAAAATTAAATATATGATACAATTTACAACAAGACATTACCAGGAATGTTTAAATTATTTTTACTAAGTTCTACCATAGTTCAGTCATTGGTTTCATATGTTAATCATTTATTTCTGCTATGATGACACAGTTTGACACTGATTTAGAAAGAGGGCAATGGTCACATCAGGTGTCCTGGGGAGTAGACCAGTTTCAACTCAAATGGCTTCATATTGAAATCTGTCACATTTCCATAACCAGCTTAGACAGTTTGCCATAAAAACAACACATGTAACAACCTATGGTACCTAACATATGCTAATGCTCCACCATCCTCCCTCCTCTTGGTCACTCAGATCACAGGCTTGGTGTTCATGGCGGACTTTGTGGACTGGGGTCAGCAAAACCGACTTTACCAGAACACCAGCAAGACCAAGGAGATGGTGAGTGATTTTTGGAGGAAAACTTCCCCCCAGGGCTCAGACATCAAGACAGTAAACTCTCTTACGAACCTGGTTGTTCACCTCACTAATGAATCGGACCGATCCATCATCAGACTTTACAATAGCACACAGTAACACCGACATAAATACATCTCATATTCTCCAACGCTATTCATCTCATCCTTTCACATGTCATCCATACTACACTTCTTTTAATCTTAAATTATTCTGGTCATTAAAAAAGCTACTCTAGAAATATCTTTTCCTACATATCCTATATTTTTCGTTTGTTTAGTCTACTTGAAAAAGAGGCTTCAAAACCAATCTTCAGAAAACCAATATGTCATGTAACTGATGCTTTGTGTATTGTGTTTTACAATCTATAATAGCTGTGTCGGTTCTTGTTTTTTTTTTTGTTTGTTTGTTTGTTTGTTTTTCAATGTCTGTTTGTCAATCTTGCATTAATAGAATTTCTGTTGGCGTGTTAACATGTTCAAAAAGTTTGAATATTCGAAGATGGAAATGCACACACCTCTCATTATCAGGTAGATGCAGCCAACGCAGGATGGTCAAAATCCTTCTTTCAAGAGGAATCACCCTGGAAAAATGAAGATTACATTATTTTCAATTTTACGATGACATTAAAAGTCTATTACAGACTATGATTCCTCACATGTAGCGCCATGTGCTTTGGAACACAGAATAATTGCTGTCATAAGGACAACATCTGATGTCTATCAGTTTTGAACTTGCCTTTTTGATTAGTTCATTTTGGCTTCTACTGATGATAAATTTTCAGTCTTAAAAAGGTTTCTGATATGACTGCTCAGACTGAAAACAGGAATCACATTTGTAACAGTTTTGTTAGCTCAACCAACTCTGTACAAAGTCCAAATTTTCCAAAAATGGTTCTTTATCCTACTATTTGAAAGTTCCCTCAAGATAAACTGCTTATTGAATACCTTTGCCAAAATCATACAATTTTCAGATCTTACACTGATTTCATATTTAACATATTTAAATCATACATTAGTACAGTTTTCTATTTACAGAAAAAAGTGATGATGATTTGTCATAACAATATATTTTTATATTTGAGAATCTACTGTAGTGTATTTAGCAGCAGTCAACAACACACACTCTTTGTCTCCTTAAAGGGATTTACTTGCCAACTTTCACATCATTAAATCAATTCAGATACCAGAAAAATTAACGTTGACCTCAAAAATCTGAGAGATGTATGAAGGTCAAACATTATTTTTTTCTTAAACAGCATTGGAACACACAGTCATACCGTTGAGGAAGGAGACTGATTCAAATGTCCCGAAATGTCCAGGTGATGGACGTTATTTGGTAAAATGTGGGAATTAAAAGACCTTGTAAAGGTCTGGATTTTGCAAATGCTGTCTGAAACCAAGAGGAGAGTATCATTATCCACAGCAAAATTCATTTTCTACCAATGTGAGCTGACAAGCGGTGCACCACAAACAGATGCAACTGTTCCAAAGCCACCGTTCAAAAACCACAAATTATAATGGAGACAAAGACCTCAAGAGCTGTCCCGTGGTTTGATGAAACTAAGATGTATTTTAAGGAAAATAAGGGAAGCTTGTAGGCCATTGACACCATCCAAACCAGTATGTCATGGGTTTGGCAATATACTGTTGGGCTGCTTTCCTGCAGGAGGGACTACTGCATCTCAAAAAAATAGTCTGCATCATAAAGAGATTTTAATATAATTTTGATATATTGAAGCAACATCTCAATATATAATCCAAAATTCAAGAGATCAGATATGGATTTTACCCGATTTTACTGAGAATCAGTCAAAGACTAGATATATCTCTTAAGAATGTAAAAATCTATCAAATGTCTGAAGCTACTGAAAAATATTCAGTACCAACTTCAGTACCAAGGCCAGAAGAAAGTGCCTGCTTTTACTCCTTGTTTCTCTGCTGTGATCCAAATCTGCAGAACAGAAAAAAAAACAAAATCAACACATAAGTCTGTAGTGACTTGTGAATCCACCAAAGGCATGATGGGAAATGAGAAAAAGTTCTTTGTCAGACAATCCATTGATGTTATGAACCAATCAACTTTGACTATGTGGTTTAGTGGCTGGATTTTTGTTGAAATCCAGTTTCTTGGTTAAAATCCAGGCATGAACTGACTCCTCACAGGTGTATCAGTCAGCTTGAGAGTCTGAGAGGACCCCAGTCCCAACACAACCTGGAACCCGGGCCTTACTCACCGGCTGTCCGCCCCACCAGCGGTGGTTCAGTTTCTCTCTGGTACGTAGGCTGAAAGTGGCATTGAATATCGGGTCATGCATGGTGTTTCCCACAATCCCGTGGGACTCCGGGTACAGACCCTGCAGAGAGATCCCAGCGCAACATCGACACAGTTAATGCTCAAACTCGTTCCAGCAGCCGAATCCAGAGAAGAGCAGACTATGAGGGCATACTGAACATAGCTTTTTGCAAATATTTGTGTTTAGTCAGATGTCAAACAGAGGAGTACTCATTAACAGGCTCTCTTTACTGTACCCCCTGGTCTTGCACAATACAAACATTATGCAAAAATCACTTACTGTGGCAAGTGTGTATAAATTTGGGAAGGTCTTTGATGGGTAGACTGGTCGCATGTATGGCGCTGTTGTACCACATGATCCTGAGAGAAGACAACCGTAATCTGTAACACACTTCGACTTAAATCAGTCGCCACAACTTTGACTGCATGGGTGAGGTCTTTTATCACTAAAAGAAGCGTCCTGGAGTTAAAACAACCCCAGGTCTATTTTAGATGGTAAGGAGCGTAAACTTTTGTTAGGAACATAATCAACGTGAACTAATGCGGTTTTGAGTGTGAACAGAATATCTGTGTTTTATACCGCTGGCAAGACCCCAAATTGTTCTCCCACTTTAATGACAGTGCATTTCGGGTCACTCCATACAAACCAAGGTCATTTTAACTTCACATGTGTACAAAGTGTCTTAAAAGGCCTCTGCTTTCATCGAACTGGAAATGTATGACTAAATAGGCAAGTGTTAGAAGTAGAAGCCATGACTAGATGGACTGACTGTACAATCAATTTCTAGACACCTTTTGTACACATAGAAAATTAAAGACACCTTTTTTTTCTGTAGGGACTATCCATGTTATCACTTAAGGGACTGACAGTTCTGAGACGTCTCAGAAGCCTAAAATAGTTGCTTTAGGCTTCAAAGGCTAACATGCATGTCATTCAAATTCAAAACTACTTCATTTCATGAAGTTTGCACTTCTTGGGGCATGAAGTTTGTACTTCTGTTCACCTAATTCACAGAATCAGTGACTTCAAAATCACGAGCTCCATACCAAGTCAGCAGAAGGAGAAGGAAAGCAGACTTACTGAGTTTATGTATGTTGGGGATGACAGAGACTCCTTTCTTCAGGTAGGAAGCTCTGAACCCGTCCAGAGACAGCATGATGAGAGGAGGACGGATGAAACTGAGAAGCACAAACAGAAACCTGAGTTCAGGAGCTTTGAAGGGAGATTTCACATTTGAAGACAATTCTTCATAAAAAGAAAAAAAAAACAATCACAGACTGCACTGATATAAAAGATAAAGACAGACACCACATCACTGATTCTTGATCTACAGTTTTGGGTTCTGGTTCAGGTGGTGGCCGCTGCTATCTTAGTCAGTGAGGAACGGATCTGACTGAGAACCTGCTGAGCGTGAGAATCCGTTGGAGTTTAAGGACCATGACTATTGATCTCATTTTTCAGGTCTCACTATGCACATTTTTCAGGAACACAGTTGTTCTCAGAAATGGCCTTGATTTTCTTTATTTATTTTTGTTTTTCTCCACTTTGAATCTCCTGAACCTGGGCATTGGGCTTTCTGGCTGACCTGCAGCACCACACGCCATAGGTGTAGATAAAAGTTTAAGTAGTGGCAGAAATCTGTAACAGGGGCAAATGTGAGCTCAGCAAAGCTTTGCACATCTTATATCTTCTGTGGAGTCTATCCTAACTGTCATTTTAGGAGAAGAGGGGTCACAACATGGATAGGTCCCTTGTCCAGAGCATAAACAAACAAGACAAACAACAACAGTTGCTTTTTTGGACAATTAGGCCTCAACCAAACATGGATATTTTTTGGATTGTGTGAGGAAGCCACAGAGGAAAACTCATGTCATGACAAGGTTTAGGGAGGACAAAAAAAGGCAGGAGGACAAAAATATGTTGTTTATACAATAGATCATCTTGCCCAAAACAAGAAGTCTAAAAGTGAAAAGTGCAAAATGCAGGAGTGGAGTGAACAAGTGAGTAACGCAGAAAGCAACACAGGGATTGTGACCGGCAGCAAGAAAAAACAGGCAAGCTGGGAAAACTGTGAACGAACCACACACTCAGGAGTTAACAAAGAACAACACAAACCAACACAGGACATCACGCACTAGGGTAGACCTTTCAAAATAAAACAGGAAAAACAGAACCTATGAAAATAAAACAAAGTGATCCATTATAGGAAGGTGCAAGCTTTACAGAGTGTTGAAAACCAGGAACATTCTCGTTTTGAAGCAGCAGTGCTTCCACCACCATTTTTCCATCAGTTATAATATATTGTGACAGTTTTTGGATCATTTGATTCAAAGAGTTTCTTTTAAACTGTCAGAGCTACCTTTTGTAATTAATTATAGTCATGATTCTGCCTTAATAAGACACTAAAAAGCAATTTAAAATTATATAAAAATCTGTACATAATTATTAAACCACAAAAATCCTGCATACAAGTTTATGATCAGCCTCACCCTGCAGGGCATTCAGCAGTCTTGATCTCCTCACAGTCTCCTTGTAACCACGAGGTCTCACCTTGTGAAAGAAATGATAAGTCACACTTAGACCACGTTTGGAGCTCCATGACCACAGTAATAATACATTTCTATAAACTGTTGCTAATAAAAGTGCATCATGTTGTACCTTTGCAGGTGGATTTGTAGTTGGAGCAGCAGTCTCCCCTCTCCAGACAGTCCTCGGAGCAGTGGCAGGCATGGTTGTCATTCCTCTCCTCGCCACAGCGATCCTGCGTGCACTGGAAACCTCCCTCTGAGACACGGGGAGTCAGGAGGGAAGTTCACGTGACACAGTCTGATAACTGTAACTTTACTGCTCTTTGAGTGCAAGCCATGTTGAAAACGTCAGTCTGTAAAATGTATTACGTCTGTAAAATGTATTACGGATGTTCAGGAAAAAAAAGATACAAGGTTCTCTTTGTTTGCTTTGTTTGTTTGGTTTTTTTTTGTTTGTTTTTTTGAAGTCTTTAAGTTGCTTAACTTTTTCAAGATGAAACAGCTGGGTCTTGGCTTCACCCATCCAATATCTAAATGAGCCTCAGATGAGCATTAGAATTATGGCTAATTCCAAGTTGCATCATTTACATCAGAAAATATTTATCCAGTTCTGTATTCTACACCATCTGGATACTCTTATCTATTTAGTGTTGAACAAAATAACAAAAATGGTGCAGTGGTAAGTACAGACACTGATCACACCACTACTGTCATGATTTCCATCAGGAGTAAAAGCATCAGATATAGTTTTAAAAGTCATTTTTGATTTAGCAGGGACAGGAGACCCCCTACAGCTGGACAAAGTACTTTCAAATGAAACTAAAAGTCCTTTGGGAGACAGCTGTATTGGTTTTCAATATTGCTTTGATACATCTCTTTCTCTTGAAATAGTCATCAAAAACTTGTCCAGATAGTGTTCATTTTGCTGATTCCTTTAAACCTTTACTTAACAGAAATAAATAAAAAAAATAAGTCATTTTCAGTGTCTTCACCGACCAGCTTTATTGTATTTAGTAAACTGAAACAAATCTGAAAATTGGTTGCAACAACCCACGAAAACTGGGGGAAAAAACAAAGGGAAAATGTTTATGAGATGCACAAGTAAGACAATTAGAGAAAAGTCATCAGTGAGCAGATTGATTAGTGATGGTGAGGGCGCCATGAATAGGTATAAAAGGAGCATCCTCCAGAGTCTCAGTATATCTGAATAAGAACGGATCAGGGTTCCACAATTTGTGTCAAATTGCATCAGAGAATTATCAGTCAGTTTCAGAAATATGTATTTGTGAGTGCACAACAAGAAAGAGCGTTAGTCTTCTGTTCCAGGATTCAGAATCTGGTGAAATCTCAGTGCGTAAAGGTCAAGGCCAGAAACTGGTGTTCTATGTGCATGACCTTTGACCCTTAAGGCAACGTGATCAGTATGATCACTTGGAATTGGGAATGTTTTGTGAAGAAATCTTTGCTCAAAACAGTCTTGAACAGTCACCACTACATCTTGAAACGAGGAGGAGAATGTGTCAACTGTTGCCAAAGCTCGGCCGAGCTGTCTGGACACAAGCTCGTCTAAGATGGACAACCTGTGGGCACAAAAGTCCACGTTTTGACTTGCTTTTGGGGAAAATGAAAGACGTGCTCCATTTGCCACAGATGAGGAAGTCCATGAATCGTGTTTGCTGGACTGACCTGTCTGCTGATCCACTGGGTCTCATACAAAGCTTGAGGTTGACCAGAAACCCGATGTTTGTTCCGTTCATCCCTCGGGCTCAACTGTCTTCCAAACCACAGCTCCTCCTGGCTTCTCCTTCTCTTGTATTCTCTACATGCTTCTCTCTCACGTTTACGCCATTATGTCTTCATTCCCTGCCACTATTTACCATCTTCATTTGTCCAAGAGTGGCACTGTTAAGCAAAAATGCTTTCTGGAGGACAATAATTCCCACTTTTACAAGCTGAGCCTGGAGAATAACTGAATTATATACATAATTGTAAATAATTAATCCACGTGACTAAATGCCTTTCTGCATTATAAAAAGTCACCAAGAACAATTATTGCATCGAGTTCAATGCAACCAATGAGAAATGAGGACTTTGCAGGACTACAGACTTGCAGCAGTCCACGGACTGGTCTAACCATCCTGCTGCAGCGATGCATGAATAATCTTCCAAATGTTCATGGAGCATTCTTGAGAAGCGACAGTCAGATAGTAATAATTGCAATCTACCGAGCTGCTAAAATCTGCAATTCTGTAAGAATAGTCACAGATTCTTCTTGCAAAAATGAAAAAATTGGAATCTACGATTCAGCAGCAATTAAAGAAATATAATTAAAAGGATAATGTAACATCCCAGTACACTCTGCTGGCTTGTACAGTGGTTTACTTACATGAAATTCAGTTTCAGCTTTCCATATACAACGGAGTTAGTCAGTGATGAGGATGAAATGAGCTTTTGTCATAAATAAATAAATAAGTACAGGCTGAATCAAAGTTACGAATTACAAAATGTAATTCTTGAAGCACTTTAGAGAAATTCACAATCTGGAACCAAGACTTGCATTTGCGAACACAAAAAGAGTAAAGTAGACTGACCTGTTTTCAGGCAGTGCTCGTCGAAGTCGGAGCAGCAGCTGTAGTAGGTTTTACACAGATTGTCACATCTGCATCCCGGAGGATCGGCCACCTCCAGCTGAAAGCACCTCCCCTTACAGGAGCCTGCTGTGCTGATCCACTCAGAGATCACTGGAGGGACCAGAGCGAGACACACACTTGGATGGTGTTTGCAAACTGTTCAGTCAAGCATAGATTTTAGCTCTTGGGTCTTGTTCAGTTAAATCTCACATGATTTCTACAATAATTAATAGAAAACTGAAAAATTGTTCATTTTTTTGTATCCTAAAGTTGACTGCCCTTATTTTCTCAAAAGAATATATAAAATAGTAGATAAATATTAATGTTTCTGTGAATGAATACTGTGCATATTATAGTCTGAAACTAGTGACCACTAAAATTGAAATAAAAAGGTTTACTGGACTTTCACAAGGTCTTCCTCCTGTTTCGGCTGATGACTGGTAAGTGTGTCTGTGAATCATTTGTGTGCCTGTAAACATGAACAATACACTTTATACCATATTCTGAGCATATCCTGACTGTATCCCATGACTGCATATATTCCACCTTCAATAACTGAGTAAAATAAAACCTCAGTTTGAAACTAAGTATGATCCAACCCTGATAACAACAGATTTAAAAATCATTTTTTGCATTTGTATAACATGGCATTACACTCCTCATGCTCTGGTCTTTCTTTCACTTGTTGCCAGATTGCAGCTGGAGGCACTCCAGTGACAACAGTCAGGTCTGAATCCGCTTCCTGATTTCTGTCCTTTATAACCTGGAGAGAGCTGGGAAAGGCTCCAGCCAATCACTACGGGCACACTTTCATTACCCCTAGATCTGCACAAAACCCAAATATCAAAAAAGAAATCCTGTAATGGAAACAGCTCTAATTTGAAAAAAAGTATATATTGCAAAAACCTTTTTAGACTGTCAGGAGGTGGTTTTTCATTTAATAATGTAGTGTAATGGAAATGCTCATGCACATTTCCACATCTCTGGATTGGGAAGTAACTGATCAATAAAGTCATCATATTTTTAGCCTCATTATTACAATGTTGTTGTGCTATAACACTACTTAATCACGAGATCAGCAAAGCCGTGCTACAATGATTATTAACAGTTAAATGTCTGGAAAAGGATAAATAAATGAACACCTCACCTTTAGTCTGAGGCGGTGGGTTGTCTCCTCCGTCTGAAGGTCGACTGGCTTGAAATACGTAAGCTCTGCTGACATGAGTACCCCACAGACAGAACACAAGCACTACCTGCAGAAAATCACAGACACCATTATGTTTCTCAGTTAACTTTCCACTTTCCACTGTGGAAAGACAAACGTCAGGCTCACCAGCAGCTCTGGGGCAAGTCTAGCCCTACTCCCCTGCTCGGCAACTCTATATATGTGTTGATGTTGACCAAAAAACAGATGTGTAATGGAAAAGTGGCCACTTTGAGCCAAATGGAAGTTTGTCTTTCACTCCTCTGAGACATTCATCATGTGCACATCTCACTAGAAGAGTCAGAAGTCAACAAGCTGCCACACTACCAAGAAAAGCAAGTATTTAAAAGCTGAAAGCCACAAAAATCTCCGTTGTGTGTCCAGCATAACTAATCTTTCACTAAATTCCTAGTGGCCAATGTTCCCAGACTGGTGTTTTACTCTCTACTTGGATAATCTTCAGACAGGAAAGACTGATATCATGACATCATGACTTTGTAGCATTTTTCACAAATAGTGCCGCTTCATAGCACCCTCCTCATTTCTGCCTCTGAATGGAGCAGTTCTGGGAATAAATGTGGAATCTGATTTGTGCCTGGACTGTTTCTGTCCTGTTCAGCTCTCTGCAATAACAAACCATTACTATGACTGTTCGATCCCATCCCAGCTTGACTGCCCAAGGAAGATTTTCCATAACCCTCAAATTACAGTGCATGTATTATTATGTAATGTTACTGAGTCTGTTTGACAAAATAAAGGTGGATTGATCATACACGCAAATGTTAAACCTCCTATTGGCCTGTAGTCAAATCTGACAGATTTTCAAGTTTTCTCTTGAGAAAACGCAGTTGATTTCATCTTCCGTCATGTTGTTTACACATGGCATCGAAACACATAAATAAATATTGATGTATTTTTATTATAATTTGTGTGTTTCATTGAACTTATACACACACGTGTTGTTCCCTGTCAAAAATGACCAGCCAATACAAATGAAGAGGATAAAAAATATGTGTATAACATGGAGTTCAAGTACATTCCCACAATCCTTTCCAAGATCCCACTTCTTGAGCATCCACATGCATACATACCCACACCCATATGCACACATCATCTGTCCCTTTTAACTTTTTAGAGAACCTATCTCCAGTGGGAACCACACTTGTTAGGAGATCATTGAAACTAAGAACTTTTTTTCCTCAATCATCAATGCAGTTTTATCACAGTCCTTATTTAACCTCCTAAGACCTGACATACACCTGTGTGGACATCACAAAGTTTGCTGTCTATGTTATAATATTTATTTTCTTAATTAGGGTCCAAAGCAACAAGAAAAAAAATTGTACCGGGTCTTAGGAGGATATAACATTTTCTTGAACTCTTCAGAGTTCATGTGGCAGCATAATGGATATGTGGTACTGATCAGGAAGAGAGAGGTAAGGAGGCTGACAGTAGAGAAGGAAGTGTTGGAGATTAAAGATGACACGGGGGTGGAGGGTGGGGGTGTAAATTAAGAAGAGAAATATGGGTCATTCAGTAGGACACAAAAACCCAGCTGAGTTTGTTGTGACATTTATGCCAAAAAATTGGAATGGGAAAGCGACAAACAAAGGCATGTGGAACAACCACAACGTTCATGAGATTACAGCTGAAAGTGATCAAAAAGGCCAAAAATGTAGGTGATATCAGTGATGGATAGGTTTTGAATATTTAGTTTTTGATTTTCTGTTATTACAATAAATAGATTGAGGACTTGGTTATTATTTTTACTGCAGTTGCTGAGCTTCAATAAGAATGAAAATAGTTGTAGAATTACAAAGGTGAAGCACAATATGATGCTAAGGGGCATTGGATTAACATTTTTATGTCTGCTGTTCATTTACAGGCCTGGAAAAAAATTAAAAAGTTGTTAATGTGATAAGACATTACTTTTGTCATACTGTTTTGTATTAAATATGCTTAAATAGATTTGGGATTTGATTTTCACAAAATAACTCACAGAGGTCTCTGTTGGGCAGGAACGTAACAGATGTTATTGTGTTCCACTATTTAGAAATTTTTAATTGTTTCAAAATAGTGGCCTTCGAAAAATGTGATAAATGACACAAAACAATTCATGTGACTATGTGTTGTTGTCACTCCTTCAATTATTCTAAATAAATTTCTAAATACTACTATGAAGAGTATTTTTTTTTACAAGGATTAGTCCTGTAATTCAAACATACAAAACAAGTGTCTAGAATGTTTCCAAGCTCCATGTTTCCCTAAAAAAAAAACTCATCATCCTATATTATCCTCACAACACCCTCCACTCAGACTGCAGGCTTACACTGCAAAAACTAATTCTCAAAAAGTTTTTAAAAAATGTTTCAAGAAAATTAGAAGACTATTTAAGACTGTTTGGCTAGCCCTATAAATTCAAGTCAAGAATGTTTTTATTACACCATTGGCAAAGATATTTTTGCTTGAAATAAGACAGTTTTGTCTAGATTTATGGAATATTAGGCTTATTTCTTGAGGATGTGTTTTTGCAGTGTACTTGTGGTTGCTAGAGCTTTTGGAAGTTGAACGGGAAGCACAGCCCTCAGTTATCAAGCTCCTCTTTTGTGGAACTAGCTGCCAGTTAGTATCTGAAATGCAGACACACCATCTACCTTTAAGGTTGGGCTTAAGACCTTCCTGTTTGATAAAGCTTATAATAAGTGTTGGCTCAGTTGACTCTGACTCAGCCCTTTAATAAAGCTGTTTTAGCCCTAACTGCTGGCAATCCCATGATGCACTGAACACATTCCTGATGTTCCTTCTTTTGCTTTTTGTACATGAAACACGATTAGTCTGTGTTTCCCTTTCGTTTCACACAGGCAGATATTCCTGAAAGAATCATATCCGTCCATGGACCGTCCATTGGGGGGAAAAAAAAATCCCACTTGCCAAAGGTTTTACATATCAGGACAAAATATCACTTGGCTCTTACTGAGTCTCACAATTTCATAAATATATGGCATTTTACACTGTGTGATTGTTCATTTAAAACAAAGCTAAAACAAAAGACCAAAACTGCTTCCACTGGAATTAAAAGGATACATAACAGTCAGGTGCACATGATACCCATCAATACATGTACAGACCTTTATGAAACAGAGGTTTTGGAAATTTGCTTGTCTGAACCACTCAGATACATTAACACAATGCCAAGAGTGAAAGACATCATCTGTGATCTTAGAAAAGCAATATTTGGGGTCAATTAATCTGGGGAGAATTATAGTTATAGTGACAGTTGTCATTCCTTCCAACAGTGAACATCTGAACATGTTCACCACCCGGTTAGACTCAAAAACATGAACAACATCACAGGCTATGCAGGTCTCAGGTGGCATGTGAAATATTAAAAACTATGACTGTATTACTCAAAAAAAAGACTGATTTATTTAGAAGTGCTGCAGAAACACCTCGTACCCCTGTCACTGGTTGGAAGGTTGATGATTTGGGCTTGTTTTGCAATCATGGGACCGGGGCATCTTGCAGTCACTTTGTCGGCCTTGAACTCCTCTGTTTACTAAAGTATTCCAAGGTCAAAGGTGAGACCATCTGTTCAATAGCTAAAACTTTGCTGAAATCAGGTCACACCACTGGACAATGGTCCCAAACATGGCATTAAATCTACAACAGAGGGGCTGAAGAAGAAAAGAGTCAAGCGTTAGAACGACCCAGTCAAAGTCCAGACTTGCACCCTGCAGAGAGTTGTTAGAGTGGGACCCTATAGGAGAGCTAAGAATAAACAAATACTGACAAACCGCAGTGAGGCCATGTTATAAAGAAGAGCGGGCCAATATTAATTCATGACAATGACTCACAAAAATCACAATACTAAATACATGATTATTCATTTTCTGATTCTCTCAATCTGAATAAAAAAGTTAAATCTTAACCTTGTGTAAAACCTATTTCCAGGGTTGAATCCTAACCCAGCTGTCATCCTACAAAGGTAGGGGTAAACTCTGAACCTGCTCCCAGTTCATGACAAAAAACAAACAAACAAAAAAATTAAATTAAAAATAAATAAATAAAACAAATTCTTCAATCAAAACCAACCAAAAGAAGAAAAAAGCCATTATTTGTCCAGCAGTGGGGAAATTGCATAAAACAAACAAAATAAATATGATATCTCTGCTGTTTTCTGTTAAACGCTGTTTGTGATTAGTTTATCATTTAATCTGATACATGTGTTTGTTTCCGGACCATGGACTAATATTTTAGGAAATTCACCCATTTCCATGATTTTTCCATTTGTACTCCAAAGATCCCTTGGAGTTAGATTATGTCTTCTATTAAAGCTTATACTCTTACAAATATGTTTGATCACTCTTTGAATCATTGAAACCAGTACCCTAATGCAATTGACATAAACATTCAATAATAACACAAAGAATGAAAAAGGAAAAAGGTAAGAAACATCATCCCATTTAAAAATGCTGCAATGACTTTATATATTGATAGTTTGTTCTTCTTTTTTCAAGAATATTTCAAATTGAACCATATTGAAAAATTACTATAAATAAAAATCATTAATGACGTTGAACTTAGAATAGTCCTAATTCTACAGCTAATGATGATCCTAATCCCGATCAAATACGCCGTGACAGATGAAAACGATGGAAATTCACACAGTAACCATTAACCTACAGCAATTGCTTACCTTTACCTCCCACGGGTAAACAAATCCGTGTCATAGTTGACATTGAGCTGTCCCAGGTAAGCCATCGTCATCATCATCATCATACATCTTGCAGTCAGGCCAGCTACTCCAGAACTAAAATCTCCCCCTAAGAGTTATGTAATTCTCCCTTCCTTGAGCTTCCAAATTTCAGTGCTTGCGCTCATGTGAGTCAAAGAGCACTTCTGTCACGGACAGGTCGATATATCCGTTCTTAAACAGTGCTATCTGTGTTTTCGGGGGAGGGGAACAGGGGAACAGGGAAACATCTCGGCCCCGCAAATAAACAAAGAACAAAACTGCGACAGTCTTACCGTACCAAATTGCCGAGTAGCATGATCCAAGCAGCAAGTCAACTTTTTGCATTCCAAAAGGTCCAGAGCGCAGAAATGCGTGGCCAGTGCCGAACAGAGGATCCTCGGTGCGCCTCTGCAGATCGATGGAGCAGAGCGCAGGGGTCCGGCTCTTTCTCTCTCTCCTCTGTTGTTTGCTTTTGCTCTGCCTCTGCCTCTCTCCGTCTCGAGCCAATAAGCATGAAGTAATGGTGACAGCTGCGCTCTGGTACAAGCGTGCGTCAGGTCGGGGTGACGCTCCGGACTCCAACACAGTCAGCAGCTCTGAACTGATCAGAGGGAGAGGGAGAGGGGCCGGGGGGGCAGGGACGTGGACAGGAACCATTTTTATGCAATCTTCACTTAACACTTTTCAGATTGCCATGAAGAATTGTAGAAGCATGACCTGTTTGGTCTATTTGACGTCATTGAGACGTCTGTATGTTTCCTATTGATAGTTCATGAAGAAACTGGAGACAAATTAGTACCAGAAAAGACTAACAACCCACCCTTTAAAGTCTTATAGATATTTTGAATTTCAAAATATGTTCTCCATACACATTATGAAATATATGCTCTGAAAACTCCAAGCAGAATCCAAAGGACTGACTTCTCTTTGCCTAACTTATTATGTTGAAATCACAGAAACACACAGTGACTTGATGCTTACACAGCAGAAAAAAACAACACAATACAGCCAAATTTCACAACATTGTGACTCATGGCTAACAGCTATACAGTATCAAGGTCATTATACAACAGTTTCTAAAACAATACAAACCCCTAAGGAAAACTGAAATTCAACAAAGACGAAAAACTTTAGAATTCTGTGAACTTATTGGTAACAACTGAACCAGCAGTTGCTATTTCAGAGATCTGAGAAGTCATGGAATCACATTAGCATTCATTATCAGAACAGACAGGGATACAAGGGATAACAGAATCACTTACAGTTGAATATGGCATTAGATGATAGCATGATGCAACAAATGGAGCAGCTCTACTTAAACTTTGGTTTGGAAAATCATTTTACTGCTGAATGTAGCAAAGCCATGTATGAATATACTGTGTGTTCTCTTGACAAATGGTCCAAAGAAAATATATAATTGTGACTAAACATCTCCTGTTTACATAGCTGAATCATAGAGAACCACTGAAATACTAAAGGAAGAGGCATGCCTGAATCATCTGATAACAACACATTTGTTCATGAAAACTGCATGAAATCTGGTGTATTCAGGTTACAGAGATCTTACAAAGAAATCCAAAGAGCTTAGGTTTCTTTGTAAAGCAAGTGTTTAATAAGAGATAGCAACACCTGTTTGAACATTAGTCCTACTCAAACATTTGCCAGCCGTGCAGAAGACCACCCGTTTCCCAGACCTTCTCTGCAGCTTCTCTTGCTGCTTATCTAAATCACAACAGCGTTCCATTCAAGGCTATCATGGAGTCATGAAGCCATGCAAACCACCCACATAGCTCACCCCACCACAGATAATGGTCTCAAGTGTTTGGATTTGTCTTCAGCAGGGGCCCAGGTATGACACAGCTCAACTTAAAACCTGGTTCTTAAGATGCTTTCATAAGTAATATGTGCATTCTTTGCCTTCAAAGGCACATTTATGTATTAGAATGTCAGGTCATCACACAGGTCTCCTTACTCCCCTGGTTTTCTCCAAGGTCCTTCATCTAGAATGATCCTCAGGGTCGTATTAGGTCATGCAACCCATGTGAACGTTTAAAGTGTCTTATATTACCTTCCCACAGCAAACAAAGCACTGCCATTATAAAGCAAAACTGTAAAATCTTCATATCATGGGGGGAATGGATTGGCTTTGAGCAATCAGACTTTGGCGTTGGGTGGGGGTTACTTGTTATTAACATGTAACAAACTACTGACTCCAATTAGTTTGGGTTCACTGACTTTTCCCCCACACAATGTGGTAAATGTGTGTTACAAGAAATACATGGGAAATAATTATTTGAGGTGCTTTTCTCTTTTCTCATAGTGAAGCACTGGAATTGTGGCAAGTGTGAAGTCTACACAGAATGTTCTCACTAAATAGAAAATCATATTACCTTATAATAAAAACCTGAGTCCGTGCTGTAAACGCAGTCAACGTTTACCAGTTTGCTTGTTTACACTAAAGCAACAGCTACTGTCAATATATTCCAGTCAGTCACAATATTATGAGAACTTGCAGGTAAAGTGAACGCAATCAACTCCTAACCATGCACCGTTCTTTCGGAAATAACGAGGGAAGTGACGTTTTCTTAGTCTCTGGTTTTCCTAAATGCGCAGCAAAGGTTCTTGAATCAGTCTCCTGGAGATGGGCTGAACCTTGATCAAGTCTGGAGCTGGGTGAGAGGCATCAGTCTGCAGCTGATTTATTTACAGACCCAGCAGATAAGGGGGTACCTTCCCTGTGCTGTCAGGTCAGGAAACCAGCTCTTAATGCTACATGCATTCATGCACAGAATGACTGTTCCACCCAGCCTTCTAACTACAGTAATACATGAAAGAACATGATCAGGAGGATCTGTATCTCTGATATGAATCAGAGATACATGTCAGAGATACAGCCCTATTTCATTGGAATTTGAGCATATACCACTGTCAGCTGCATGAGGTCAATGCTACTCTACAGGACGTCATAAGTTGGCGCCGCTTATGGTCACCACAGTGTTTCGGTGCCCTCTGTTTTGTGTTTTGTTTTTTTACGCAAAGACTGTATCAACACGCTCTTACACCTAGTGATGGGATGATGATACCTCAAGGAGTGTACTGACACATTACCTAAACTGTGTTAGCGCTGTATTGACGCGGTGTTGCTCACTCAATAGTGACCTCTGCAGTAGTTCTAAAATCAGTGCAGGTGAACAAAATGAAAATAAGATGGAAAAGCTTACATGCTGCAAACCCAACATCAGCCTGTAAAACAATATTTAATCATTGTTTAATTACTATTCATATACTTAAAATATGAGCTCATCATTGTGTAATTTCATTTGCTCAATTTGTCTGCTGAGTTAAGTTGTTTATGAGAAGAGTGTAAAATTTGCTTAAAACCTTGTTTGTGTAAATCCTAAAATGAGTTGGCATGTAAAATATAGCAAATTTGTCTATAATAAAACTAAGAGTTACAACTTATGTATGGAAATGTTTTACTTAAGTGTTCAATCATACGAAACAACAGACTAAAAATGGATTCATGTCAATAGTTTCCTTAAAAACACAATTTGGTAGGGATGGGCCGTTTGACACTGAAGCTTCGGCGCTTGTTTGAAATCCGTGAAGCACAGTGGTTCGGCACAATGTTCCGGAGCGTGTGTCAAACGGCGCTGATCACGTGATTGATGACGTCCGAAGCGCCGAATGCATTGTTTGGAGTGAACCACGGTT
>JAOWBL010000003.1:713940-726153 GCA_028564865.1 Zenarchopterus dispar
TGTGTGTGTGTGTGTGTGTGTGTGTGTGTGTGTGTGTGTGTGTGTGTGTGTGTGTGCGTGTGTGTGTGTGTGTGTGTATTATATATTATATTACATTCTGCTTAGTGGACAGTTTATCCAAAGTGACTCACAGTTCATGAAAACAATCAAGCTACAGTAAACAGTAAATTACACACTAAGTGCAGTCAAGAGAGTGTGTAGGTGTGGGTTAAAAGAAAGTTAGCTTTGTATTCTTGCTGTTCATGTGTAAAGTTTTCATAAGAGCCTACTTCTTTGTTTTTAGATATTGTGGCAGTGCTGATGGCAGATTAAGCCACAGAGTTAGTAAGGTTCAAGGACTTCATTGATGTTATGGCAGAGCATTCGTCACATGAACTTCCTGAATCATATTTTGTTTAGCATTTGGCTATTGTTATCGGTGACACCCACCCACCTCATTTATGTAAACTGTTATCTATAATTTACGCCTGTAAAACATTGCTTTATGAAGCTAGCCGGCCTACGATAGAACCCAGCTGCTGACCCTGTTACAGTACAACATAGTGTGTTCTGGATGCAAAGCAAACCCAAAACAAATCCTCCCTGAGCCTGAAGTGGCCTCAATAATTTTCAGGGAAGAGAGATGCTGTCCAAGAGGAATCCAAGCACGATCAGACCTGACCCCAATAAACCAGAGATTAATTAGTCTCTTTGCAAAATGCAGCGACCCGAGCAGACGAACGGATAACAAACACCGGCAGGTGCTTGCTGCCTGTCAATTCATCCAATCAGTTAGTGACAAGAAGCGGTGGAAAAGAGCAGCAGTGTAATGATCATGAGTGAATATAATGTCACATTTTTTTACATTTCACAGACACTTTTATGTGTTGTTAAATGATTATTCCCTGAGATGACAGCCAGCCAGATGAAATCAGAGGGTTTTGTTTTTACAATAGAGATCAAAGTAAAGCAAAAGATTAAAAATCAAATAAAAACGAGCTAGTCAAATGAGAACATCAGAAAGAAATATTTGCTTTGTTTGCATTTCTTGACTCGCATTTTCTCTCTGTATAGTATGTAAAGCAGCCAAGGCAGACCTGGTCTTCCTGGTGGATGGTTCCTGGAGTATTGGTGATGACAACTTCCTGAAGATTATTCGTTTCCTGTACAGCACCGTTGGAGCTCTGGACAGGATTGGACCAGATGGCACACAGGTAGGAAGGAGCCAGGTCACTCTTCAGTAGGCTTAAACCCAGATAAGTTCATTGAGTTAACAAAAAACCTTGAAATCTGTTATGCTAAACTAGTAGCGTTTGGGGGCTCCCCCAACTACACTGGCAGGTTATTGAGAGGAGCAGCATAGAGGAACCACAAAAACAAAAAATACAAACCAGAGATATTTGGAGATATTGTTCAGGAGCAAAGCACAAACTGCACTTAGCTCAAGGCATAGTTGTTGTTTTTTATTCTTAGTATCTCACCATGCACCACGGTGGCAGGAGACAGAGTTAAAAGACCCATCAACGGTACGCAACATCAGTATACTACTGATGTAACTAATAAAAACAAATACTGCACAATAATAAATGCACCGGATTCTCCAGGCACTTCGGGTTCCTCACAGTGTCCAGAAACGTGTATGTTAGGATGGAAAGTGAGTGGGTGTGGTTGGTTGTCTATATGTGGCCCCTGGCCTGTCCAGGGTGTACCACTCACTATTGCTCAGAGACAGCTGGGATGGACTCCCTCTCACCTTTAACTGGATTATGTATGTATGGATGGATGAATCAGTAATACAGAATGTGTAACTGAGGAAACATACATAAATGCATACAAAGCGAGAATTTGAGGAGCCACCATATGCTGTTACAAAGCACTCTCTTACGTACTGACACAAAGGTGGCCCACAAAGTTTGGATAAGGTCATGCCTCAATGTTAAAATGTGCAATAAAATGTGTTTCATTTTGAAAAGTTTCAACATCCTTTTTCAGTTTCCTTGGCAACTGAAAATCCTTCAGGTACCTCGAAAGCATCACTTTAGGGGTACCCTGTTGTTGATCAAGCATCGATGTTATAAGTTGGAAGTGCGATAAGGTTCCTATGCTTTTCTGACATGTGTGCCAACCAAACGTTGGTAGTGATGAAAAAAACATCCCCTGTACTTGTCCTCTAGTTCAAAATCTATGAGACACAAAGTTCAGACCAGATGGTATGTCATGTTTGTGCAGTTTACAGCTATAGCAACAATATTTAGGAAAAAAAAGTTCTGTTGGTGTTTGTGTGGTTTTCTGTTTATCCTTGGCTTTGTAGAGAACTTTTATTTTGCTTTCCTGAGTATTCAGATATTGTAAACCACAAGTCAGTGTGAGAGCACAGGCAATGTTATTTTAACAGGCATGCTCTCTCTTTTCATTTTGTTTTATATATATTTTTATCTTTATTTTTGGCAGTCATTTACATACAGTCTGTACTTTCCCAGCATTCCCAGGTGGCAAAACCTGCCTCAGCTCTGTGTTCAGACTCTTGTGCACGTTCTCATTCTGCTGCCGCAGCGTTATTAAACTGTGCTCTAAGATCATGCTTTCATTTATATTTTGGGATGTACTACACTGTGTAGTGTAAATCGGATCAAAAGTATCAAGACTGCATTCAAGCTCAGTTTGCCCTGTGTCAAAAAACACTCCTTCGCAGTAAAAGCTTTTTAAAGCTGTTTGTGCTGCATGAAGTTGAAGCTTGTGGCAGATGGTGAAAGAAATGAAAATCAGAGTTCTTCAAGCAATCCAATCTTCTCGTGGAAATGGAGAGCAAATACAACAAAACAACAGGGCCTATGGGAAAAGTTATTATTCTGAATAAAGAATTTTGAGTTAGCATGTTCCACCGGCTAATGCAAAGCAATATAATATCTCCTTCAGCATTTTGCTTTGACTTTGTCTTAGCAGAGAAGAGAAAAAAAAGACATTTCATTGCAGTGGTTGTCTCTACATGTACCAGCTGGAATCAGAACACCATTTCCTCTTAGCAAGTGCAGTAGCTTTTATGTTTTAGCAAAATTGAATTATTTACATTATCACATTATTTAATATCTAATGATTTTTTGTCAACCTTGAAATAAATAAAATACTTTGAGAGACCCAAACACATTAAGGATTAGCTTCTTCACCATTTTTGACCTCCATCCGTTTGCTTATAAAGCAATGAAACTAACTGATGAGGCCATCTCCATGGCGCTCCATATTGCTCCGTACCACTTCTAACACCCAAGGAACTCTGTAAGGATGCTCTTCATCAGCTATGACCTTCAATACAATTCTCCTGGAGGACAAACTGGCTGCCCTTGACTTCTCTGTTGCTATCTGTCCCTGGATCCTAACCCCTTACAGTCTGCTAGGACTGGTGGTCACAGTTCATTCTCAGGAGTGGCTCTCCACAGGGCACAGTACAAAGCCTTCTCCTGTTTACACAGCTGTACTGTAGCCCACCTCAGCAACGCTGTAATAACATTTGCAGATGACACCACCTTGGTAGCTTTGATAACTGGGTATGATGAATCAGCCTGCTGGATGAAGTTAAGCAAACCTGGGGAGACACTGTTGGTGGCCGTTTACCGCCCCACAGTCGACCGAGTCTGTTGTAATGACACACTGTCTATTGTGTGTCATTACTGTGTGATATGCAGGCCATACAGCAGCTGACAGGAGGACACTACAGAGGGTGATAAGGACAGGACTATTGGCTGTCCCCATCCCTCCCTGGACATAATTACCAGCTCTCAGTGCCTCTTCAGAGCTAAAAGTATCCCCAGTGACAACTTTCATCCTGGCCACCACCTGTTCAGTCTGCTGCCCTGGGGAAAGAGGTATAGAAGCAAACAAAGAAAGAAGCAGTTTGTTTCCCTCGGCCACAAGGACACTAAACAAACATGCAAACATGTTTATGAAGGGTGCAATACTTTTAATTATTGAGAAATGCTCTCCTTTTGTTTTTTGTTTGTTTCCTGTTATTTTTATCGTTTATACCTCTTATTTCTGTGTCTTAAACTCATCATATTTATGATTGTTCTTACACCTTATACGCCTTCTTATACACCTGCAAATATTCTTTACAGTAATACTAACCCTTAAACTTCTTAAATGTTATGTCCTCTATTAAAACACCCTGAAATGGTTATATGTATACACAACTCCAATGTGTGTGTGTGTGTGTGTGTGTGTGTGTGTGTGTCTATATATATATATATATATATATAAAATATCCATTGATCCCTTCATTTTCTATACCCGTTGGTTCCTGTACAGGGTCACGGGGGTACCTGTCCCAGCTCATTACAGGCGATAGGCAGGGGTACACCCTGGACAGGTTGGCCCCTGATACATAATGCATGAAATTTGATGTACATTTACATTTGAATATCTCCCAACCTGACAGGTAGCCATCGCTCAGTTCAGTGACGACGCCCGCACTGAGTTCAAGCTGAACTCGTACAGCAACAAGGAGCGTCTGCTTGATGCTATCAACAGGATCTCCTACAAGGGAGGGAACACCAAGACAGGTGATTACTCTGCACACACAGCAGGGAAGCTGCTGGGTAAAACTGTGGAGTGAAATATCAGCTCCAAAATCCTTTCTACAACTTCTACAGAAAACAAAAATTGTCTATGAAAGGAATGATCTGGAAGACAGCTGCTTGACAAACGTGTGCATGTACACACACTCACTCACATCCTCTTAATATTATCAATCATAATTGTGCTGAAGCAGCCATAAAAGGTATTTTACCTTTGAAGCATGTCCTTTTGCATCCATTTTGTCCAGTAAGCCAACATTTTTGTATGACTTGATTTATGCTTGAAATCCACATGATCTTGCACTGCCAGTGTTCACTGTAAGTGCTCACAGGTGGATAATAAGAGGAATGCCGTGGGGAGCAGTGGGAGGGAAAGGCATTAAGCAGGCATCTGAGGCTGTACAGAACAAATATGAAATGGCATCATTGCTGGGGAGTAATTCTCCCATGGCTAATGTTAAACCTTTATCTCCAGTTTCTATCAGGAAGTAAGACTTAGGGGAGTAATTCAGCATTCATTCATGTGCACTGCAATGAAGAGTCAGTTCCCAGGCATTCCCATAAACCGGGAGAATAAAAGGTAGGTTGTTATGAAATGGACCCTGAATCTTCTGTATTAACAGCCATTTTATCAGTTTTTGACCAAGTGCATAAAGCAGAATATAAATTGAAAACAAAGACATTTGTCACGTATAACTGCTCAAAATTACTATGATACAAGACAGAAAACAAATGATCTTGACTTGATTTGTAAAGCCAGTCTTAAATCAATTTTGCTTTGGCACCAAAAGCATAAAGAGCAACGCTTAAAGTGTCAAGCATCTTTCTGAATTTTATTAAAGATGTTCAAGCTGCATTAGTCTTCAAATTCAACCACATTTCCTTTGAGGAATGTTTAATATGAAGTAAATTTGAAACGCTGGGTACTGTCTCCTTCGTTTAAAACGAATCCTGAAGCACAGAGGCGCTTCTGTGGTTTGAGCTGGTCCCCGGACTCCCCTGCAATAAGTCCTCACTGTCTGGACTGCAAAGACGAATACAGTCCAGATGGATTGTTTTTAAACGCCGTCCCAGTTGATGCCATTTATTGGGGTTTCTCTGGATTCCCCACTGGGCCACACAGATGCAGCTCTCTGTCATGCTGAATTACATTTGTGTCTCGTGAATTTAAAAAGATCACGCCCTGTCACAACACTGGACGTTGTAATTTTAACCCGGATCATCTGGTGGAAAACCTGCAGTCATGCTCGTGATTATGTCTTCATTCTTTAAGTAAACTCGGGCAGTGGCTCATTGTGTGTTTTGCCAGAAAAAGGAAGCCAGCAGCACCAGAAACCTACAGCTCTGCCAACTACACAGATTATTTCTACAAAAATTACAGGCATGGCAATACAGCCAGCACCAAAAAAAAAAAAAAAGTCTTACAACCTCAGAACAACTCTGGCATGTGGAGAGGGCTCATCTTCTGGCAAAACTGGAACAGAAATAGAAAACGAGGCAGTAATTTGTTCAGCGGCAGTTTTTCATCCATGATTTCCAATCCTCCCTTACAAGACTGAATCTCATTGTCTCACCAAGGAGATTTATTTAAATTCCTAATGCAGATTTTGTTGTGAGATCCCACATTGCTTTTTAATTTCTAAATAAATTTTAAGAAGTTCCCTGCAAGAGATAGATCTGATAAACTTGGAGCCAAAAATAAAATTTTGACTTCCCACATCCACACGTCCATGCAGCTCTATTCCTGCCTGCAGAAACCTCAGAAGCTGGTAAGAGTTGAAACCACAGAGCAACTCCTAACCGCTCACTCTGCCCATGTTTGTCTGTAAACACTTCTGTCAGCTTGAAAACATCTGCACTTTCTCAAACTCCCATTTCTTTTCAAGTTAGTTCTGAATTGAATTTACATTTTGCATTTCTCTCAAAATGATTACTACCTGATGTGATTGTTGGGTCTGAGTGAAGGTTCCTCCTGTCCACTCAGGTCGCGCCATCCAGCACGTGAAGGAAAACATCTTCACCACAGAGGGCGGAGTCAGGAGAGGCATCCCCAACGTCCTCGTGGTCCTCACCGATGGTCGGTCCCAGGACGACGTCAACAAAGTTTCCAAAGAGATGCAGATGGAAGGTCAGGACCGTGGCGCTTGTGGTTCTGTAATGACAATTTATTTGGCCTGTTTCCTCCAAAGATATTTTATTACAAATGCAACAAAAACACCATCAAAAGAAGAAAAGAGTGTGGCACTGGATGATGTAATTGTTCAAAATCTTAAATTTTTAGTGAACATAAAAATCCAGTTGAGCTGCAGGATGTATGAGTTTTTATCTTTCATTACTGTGAAATAAACACTTTTACTTTACACACGGAACATTACAAATAATCTGCTTTGTTGTTTTATGTTTTTTATCCCTTGTGTGTCCTCGTGGAAAGGTTACATCGTGTTCGCCATTGGCTTCGCTGACGCCGACTACGGGGAGCTGGTGAGCATCGCCAGTAAACCCAGCGACAGACACGTCTTCTTTGTGGACGACCTGGACGCCTTCCAGAAGATCGAAGAGAAGCTGGTGACCTTCGTGTGCGAGGCGGCCACTGCCAGTAGGTCACACTTTGATTCAAGTTTTAACTCATTTACAAAACAAGCCACATGTCACATCCGCCATGTTCCGTTTCATTTCTGGGGGACTCAAAGGTCTTTTTGTCTTTACCAGCTTGTCCGTCCATACCGATGAGTGGCAGCACAACTCCAGGTAACTATCAGAGCAGGTTGTCTTCTTACAACCGTCAACATATAAAAATATGAAATGCACAGTAAATCTATTGCTTGTGCAAAACATTAGCAACAACTAATGTTTTGCAGCAATAGGAAGTAAATAATTGTGGGTTTATAATTTATATTGTCACAACTAATATGTTTTGCACTATTTGCATTGTTTGTTATAACAGTGTTAGTGACACTTTTATAAAAAAACATTGAAAAAAGTGCCAAAAAAAAGTACTCATTTCTCTGAGTCCTTTAAACCCCCTTTTTTTCTTTTTTCATACATATGTTTTCACAAATAAGGATTAATGTCCCTTTATACTCAGAGGGCTGGCATGGGTTAGTTGCCAGTTTTAATGTGGGCTAGATTTAATTAAAAACTTTGCTATTATTTGATAAGAATGCAAAGTCAGAACATATATAAACAAAAAAAAAACATTTTTTATACACAAAGAAGCCTTATTCTTTCTGTGTGTGTGTATATGTGTGTGTTTTGTTTTTTTAGGAAAATGATTTATGTTGCAGTTATTGGTGAACTGCAGCTTCAGGTTCACCTGAGTGAAGTTTTAGTTTCTTGGCTTTATTTAGAAGATTTTATTTTATTTATTAATTTATTGTTTTGTTCCTTTAACTCGTGTGATCACCAGTGTTCCAAATATTCTGCATGTTGTTTCGAATCCACTTCACTTTTTCATTCAGCTGTGATAGACTGACATTCATCCATCTGTGATCTACACCACCAGGTACAAATCATGTGGATGGGCTCAGTTAGGAAAAAAAAAGTGTTATTGGTTCAGATCAGTAAATAAAAATAAATCAGCTAAAATGAAAACACTGTTAAACTTAAACTCCTGCATAAAGTTATCAAACCACCAGAATTGCCCAGCAGTTGCATCACAGAACAACAACAAAGAAAGAAAAAAGAGATCCCTGTTTTTGTTTCCTTTTGCTAATTTGTGCACTCCGGTGCCACATCTGTGTCTATTTATACAGCATCCTGACGTTACAGAATCAGCAAAAAATCACTGGTGGTGTTTGGAAGAATGATGTTTTTGCTATTCCAGCCAATCTTTACGCATCCCAGTTTGGTCATGTGACTATGTCCAATGTCTCTGCCTTGTTCCCCCCAGAAGAAGGAGAAAACTTAGATGTCAACAGCTTTTTTTAAGTTAACAATTTTCTGGAAGGTCATCTTTGCATTTAGGTTGAATGTTGGTTTCTATCGGTTTCTTACTTTCCACTACCAACAGATTATTACGTGGTCCCCTTTTTTTAATGTATATTCAATGTCAGCAAAATATGACTCTCGCCATCTGTCTCCAGGTTTCCGTATGATGGAGCTATTTGGTCTCGTTGAGGATCGATTCAACAGCATCTCCGGTGTTTCCATGGTGCCCGGCACCTTTAATGCCTTTCCCTGCTTCCACCTCCACAGCAATGCTCTGCTGGCACAGCCAACCAGGTATAGAAGAGCTCGTCTATCCCCAAAACACGCATTATCACCAAGGAAATTTCCCACCATCCACCTGGTTGTGGTGCTCCCATTCTGACTCACAGGTACATCCATCCGGAGGGGCTTCCTTCTGACTACACCATCACGCTGCTGTTCAGACTCCTGCCCGACACTCCCGAGGAGCCCTTTGCCCTCTGGGAGATCCTCAACAAGAACAATGAGCCACTGGCTGGTGTCATCCTGGACAGTAAGTGGAGAATCACTGCCGTAGGTGACAATATTCTAACATAAAGCACCATCCTCAGAATAATCATTCAATCACAATCAGTAATTACAGTATTATGATACATAAACTCAGTCCAGTGAAGGCCTGATGGGAAATGAATGCTATCCAAAACACTTTGATTAAACTTTTGGAAAAATGCACATAACATACCTTTGGCTTGGAATAACAGCTTGCAGAAATTCATGTGGTTACATGGCAGCTGAAAGCATCACCAAAGTGCAGCTGGAATACAATTTAGATTTGCTTTATTGACATGAACATCACAGCAATTATGCTCCCTAAACAACAACAGCGCCATAAGTGATGAAGAGTGAAACAACACTGTCTGGTTGAGCAAAATGAGCCCCTAACTTCATCTTCCATCCAGGAATAGTTATAAAGTCCTCACCTAAAGACAGTGGAGGTTAAACTATGAAAACACATCATCTCACTAATAATCCGTCGACCTTTTTTAGACGTGAACTATTTTCTGTGAATTAGGCTTTAACAGAATGAGCTCGTCTCATATCTGGATGAGCTCCCAGCTCCTTTTATCTTCTACCATCCGCTTGGGACAATTTAGAAAAATTGAACTACTGGTCTACTACTTCCAACACGGCACAAATCTGAGCTTCTGCAGTCTTGTTGACAGTAGAGGTCAGTTTATGTGGTAAATGTTCAGACTGAGGGAAAATGAAATGATGGAAAGAGTTTGAGCCGCTGCAGTGTCTTTCTTTCACCTTGAAATGAATACTTACGGATCTCTGAGGGAAAATTGATGTAGCACACATTAGTTCGGAAAATATAAAAGGAAGTCAAATTGAAACTTTAAAAAAAAAAATTTTGAAAAAACTATCAGATAGCAGAAAGTGTAGCACTGAGAGAGACTTGGTTTAGACCTGGAGGAGATCATCATGAATTCACTTGTGTTCGCTACCTGGTAGCAAATGTTCTGCTGATGTCACATGTAGCGCCAGCAGGTAACTGAGTTGAACTCTCGCTGCAGAAGGCATGGGCAGAAACTTAAGAGCCAGCAGGTTGATATCAGGGATGCAGAGGTGCTCCTTCACAGCAACATGTTCACCATCGCATCATCTGCTGCCGACAGGCACTGCAAGCACTCACGTCAGTCAAAGTCTTTTTTCTGCCCAAGTCGTCTGAAACCTATGTAGAGAGATGCTGGAGTCTTGTACGTGCTGCTGCAGCCACACCTCCATAAAACAGGAGACTTTTGCTGTTTTCCTGTCGATACTACAGCTCATCTATTTTACTTCTCATGCTCAGCATCGAGGTGGAAAACTGGCTAAAACCGCTTCCTTCTTACTCTCTGTTTTCCTCCTGCTCTGTATTCTTAACCTCCTCTCCTTACATCATCTCCATTTGTGGTTTTATTCTGCTCATTACATGGCTTTTAGAAGGCTCAATCAGCTGCACAGCATTCTGTTTGCAATTTAGGACAATTCACCATAATAAATGTTTAAAAAAATACCAGAAGTGCTTGCAGAAATCCAGTAAGCAGAGCCGAATCTGAACCAGCATTGAAAAAATGCTCAAAATCTCATAGTATTAACTGAAACATTCTCAGCAGGAATCACAAAAATATAGTAAAAAGAGAGAAACAATTTGAGCGTTTCTAATGCAACAGGCTGTCGTTTGAGTGGAATTATTGTAAAATATGTTTCCAAACTTTACTGTTTGATTAGAGATAACTGCTGATTTATTCAGTGCAATGCGGTGTAATTGCTAAGTTGCTGTTACTGTGGTGCAATTAAACGTGCACACACATTACACTGGCTTTCCAATCATGTAGAAAAGTGATATTTTCAGCTGCTTCTGTGCACTTTCTACTTTACATAGCCACTTTCCACTTCATTTGTTGTGACATTATGAAATGATGTGAGAAACGTGTTCCTCTACCAGGCCTGCAGTGATATCTTTCACTTGGTTAGCTGTCCAGCCCTCTGCATATGGTAAATGTTACGTGCACTTCGTGATGTTCTCCGTTATTTTCATGTGCCCGTCTGACTGAAACATGACGATCACCAGCAGAAAGGTGGCCAAAGCATGCAGATCATGTCTGCATTAAACATTAAAATATATTCTTCTCATTTGTGAAGGACAAAAATTTTAAGCTGAGTGGTTCAAAGAAGTTGCAGCTATCTAAAAGGTTTTTTTTTTCACAAAGCCTGTGAAATGTTGTATGGGTCTAATGCAAAGAAACTTTAAATATAGGTCTAATTCTCTTGCACACAAAAGAGAGATAAGCTCATAACATTTTTAAATACAGCGTTTGTCCTGATTGTTTCTGTTCATCTCTTTGTGGTCCTCAGTCATCTTACCTTACCTATGTATTCAACAGTTATTATTTTGAAAATCCTTCCTACAATTAATATATATAGTTTAGGTTTCAGTATTCTGTTGTACAGTTGTGTTTATTTGTTATTTCAGATGGAGGAAAAACTCTGACATTCTTCAACAATGACTACAGAGGAGATTTTCAGACCGTCACCTTCGAAGGGCCGGAGATCAAAAAGCTCTTCTTTGGCAGCTTCCATAAGGTCAGAATCACACCGGTTCCTTTTGTTGCTTCAAATTTTCAAGCATCGCCAAAGTTACATGACTCATCACTCTAATTCTAATTATAGGCCATTTGTATTCAGAAAGAAAATCTCCATGATTAATGCATCAATAACATAAAACTTAGGTGCTTGCTGACAGATATTTATGTGTGTTTCTGCGTAAGGTCAGTTGTCTGATGTCGGACAGTCACCTGTGACTGTATCAGCCCATTCACTTCTTCTATGCCATCTCTTTTTAATCTCCCACCCCCCCTGCCACCGAGCTGACTGTAGTTGAGTCATGCCCCAAGCCTGAACTTGCTTACTGTCATATTGTGTTATTGTCAGTGTTTAAGTGCCGAGGGACCTCCTGACTGATCTGATCTGCAGTCACTTTTTTTTTCTGCTCGTTATCAGCAGAGCTTATCCTGCTCTTCTTTTTTTCATACATATCTGTGTGGGCTTGTCTTCTGCTGGATACACAGTGGATTTTATAATCCTACATGCTCAGTCCCAACACTGCTTTCTTAACAAATCTTATTATATATTCATACGTGTGTGTGTGTGTGTGTGTGTGTGTGTGTGTGTGTGTGTGTGTGTGTGTGTGTGTGTGTGTGTGTATGTGTGTGTG
>JAOWBL010000003.1:726253-749050 GCA_028564865.1 Zenarchopterus dispar
CAGTATGCATACTGTGTACTTCATCAGTATGCATACTGCGTACTACATCGGTATGCATCTGTGTACTACATCAGTATGTTCTAGTAGTATATATGTAGTTTCACAGAGGACCACATTGATTGTCAAAATAAAACAGGTAGTGACAAATTAATGTATAATACGAATAAACACTAAAAAAAATAAAATAAAACTTATAAACCGGTTTGCTGCTTTTTAGAAACACATTCTTTATCTACTGATTAGGTAGAATTGAACTTTTAGCCTGCAGTGAACAAAGACAATTTATGTTGGGAAAAAATGCAATTGTGTGAAAAGAAGAAAATTCAAACTTCTGTCAAGGGTGAGAGTGGATTCATCACACTTTAAACTATGGTTTCAGGCAAACATAACAATTTCAAACTAATTTCAAATTCATAGAGGAAGCTGAAGTTTTTGGCTTGGCCCCTGACCTAAACATCACTTCAGAAACTGTGGATGTACCAGTGAAGGGAATCAATAATTTAACATGACTAGGAGCCGTTTGTTGGAGGATTGAAAAGAAAAGTTTGTTCTTTTTGCAAGATTAATTCAGTTACATTCAAAAATATTTTATTTATCACATAAAGGAAATTAATTACATTACTTACAGAATGCAGCTATGTATTATACTGCATGCATTCACCATACTGAGTGCCTTAACGTTTGCATCTGTTCCCTTTTGCTCCTTTTCTTGTTCGATATCGTTGATACGAAAACACTCGTCAGAGCATAATTGAGCCCAAAGGTTTGACTTGGATGTTTTTATGCCAAGCAGGTGAAGCGGGTCAGTTTCTCCTCTGACTCTGAATAAATACGAGAAAAACTGAGAAACGGAGATGAGGCAGCCGAGCAGAAAACTCCAGCCTGCTAGAAAACTCAGAAGACGGGTCGAGTGTAAAGAGGTCTGGATGATTAACCATGCAAAATCTGATAAACTAGTTTTCACTCACACACACCCCACACACTAAATTAACATTGATACTGTGCCAAGTCAATGATGTTTACAATTATTGACCCTCACTGCAGCAGAGGACGGTCAGCTGTGTGTGTATGTGTGTGTTAGCACTTCCTTGTGTGTGTGTGCATTAAAAATGAATCCCTAGTTCATTTGTATGTAAATGTGTCCAGACAGCACCAGCTCTTGTCCTCCTTCTTGTGATGAATAAAGCATCAAGGAGGACCGCAGAGCACCGGAGTGAGGCAGGTGACTTACTAATGAGCATCAACCAAGACGTGGAGCCAAACTAGTGACTCGAGATGACCCGCAGGAGGGGAAGACGGAGATAATGTGTCTTACTATAAAGGAAAACCACGTATCACAAAGCACCTACTGTTTTGTTTACCAAGTCGTGCATCAGGAAAAAATAGATTCAGGTGGAGTCTATTCTTTAAATGCGTGTGCATTCTTTAGTTCAGCCTCAACTAATTCCCCTGTTTGATTTTTTTTCCTTCTTAACAGGTTATTTTCACAGCTTGCTCTGCTCTGACTAATTAAGTGCAATTCTCATCTGTGGTGTCAAACAGCCTGACACCCCTGGCATACACCTGCTGCAGCGAGCAGACTGAAGGATAAGGTTAATGAAGGCACGATGGTTGGGAAGTGCCAATCTCTTGAGTTTTTTTTTTCTTTCTTTTTTTTTTGCCCCCCCTGGATCCCAAATGTGGAATGCCATCTTTTCAAAATCTAATAGAAACTCAGATATATAAATATGCTCTTTTTCTTGCTCCTCTTCTCCTGACCAACTAGTTTGTTCTTTCTCTTCTTCCACTTCCTCTTCCCCTCCCATTTCCCCTCCTTCTTCCCCTTCCTCTTCCACTCCTTCTTCCGATTCCTCTAATCCCTCTTCATCTTTTTCTCCTTTCATCATCATCATTGTCAATAATGCATTTTTAAAGATACAAGAACAAATTTCTATTTATTCCAATTTCACCACTGTACAATCATTTATTTTACAGGACTATTATTTCCTGTCGTTTTTATGTCTCTTCTGGTTTTTATTGACATTCCAGGGTGTGGTTTTCTTGTAAAGGCAAAGAAGCAGAGCTTATTAAAAGTATCCTTGGGCAAGAGATATTTGCATTGCCTCAAGTGTGTTTTTTTTTTGTTTTTTTCAGCAGTGGGAGACCGGATGAGAAGTGATAAAGGGTCAAAGGCCTGAACTTGACCCCGGCTGGTTGCAATAATAACCTTAAACCTCTGTACATGGAGTTCCTTCACAGCCAGATGGGCGGCCAAACTCCCAACAACATCTCTGTATACAGAAGGTTTGAGAGGTACTTTCAATCTAATTGGGAATATTTAAAAAAAAAACTCATGTAAAAGGGCAAATAAGACTCACAGTGTTGCCCCCCCAAAATAGGAATGCCTTATATTCCTGCAATCTGTTTACTATACCAACTTGGAAACATAAAAACACCCATTCATCAGAATATGAAAGTTAAGAGCTTAGAAAAACAAAGAAGGCACTAGAAATCAAAGTTTAAAAAAACAGTGTGAAATAAATGCCCCAAGTAAATTGAAAATCTAATTTCTAAAATACATTAATTCAAGTATAGAAATCCATGCATATATTTAGATTTACTTGACTAACTCATTTCAAGATTATTTTTGTTGATGACATTTGATTCATGCAACTACATGTGCACAGTGCATTAAGATTTGCAGCAAATTTACTGTCACTCTGTGTACTTGAAAATGCTCATCTTCCTAACAGAGTGGAAAAATACAAATACAGTTTTCTTTTTTTGACAAATGGCCTATTTTTTTATCATCAACTTAAGCAATAATGAATTAATCACCTGTAAATTAAAATGCCATCCATCCATCCATCCCTGAAACATCTCAGCTGGCTCTTCTCGGTGTTCAGGAGCAGCATATCTCCTCTGAGCTCCTCACCCTGAGCCACCTGCTGGAGGAGGCTCATCACAGCCAGTTATATTTGTGACCTCGTTCTTTAGGTCACTGCCCACAGATCAGGACCACACCAAACTGAAGGCTGGGAGACTGCAGTCTAGTTGCTGCCATGGCGGCAATGTCCATCTTTTTACAGCCATGTGAAAAAAAATCTCTCTTTAATTACATTCGCTGACATTGACAGCCTTATCAGACAAAGATATTGCTTTTTGTCTGGACCAAGCACAAGTTACAAGTCATCATTTATTCACTAAATCTTTCCTTTACACTTTAGCCCATTCTGTTTTAACCACTTCCACTTATTCGTCTCAGACGAGTCTCGTCTCAACATTTCCATGACCTTGATATGATTAAGTGCCTGAAGCTACTGTTATATGTTATTAAAAACAGTAATTGGATTCATTCTAATATTGAAAGTATTGACATAAAGGCTGGAGACTTACAACAATAAGAGACTTCATCAGACTTGATGAGACTGATCGTCACAGAGCTCAGGACTGCCTTGGCTCGGATCAGCACACTTTTTCTCTCACACTTTAATGAGAAACCACATTTACATGAGCTAGAAAAGGTCTTTTGAGACCGCATCTGGACTTTTTTCTAAATTTCAAAAGTCCACATTTGGACTGGAAATATCTACCTGTATGATTTCTTGTGGTTCCACTTTATCAAACCTTCCTCTCACAGTTTTACAGATGCAGCCTCTCCAATTTAGAATTAAAAGAAAGAAGAAGAAAAAAAGAGCAGTCTTTGGCACAGCAGTACAAACATCCCAGCAGTGTTAGTTGAGCTGTGACACGATATAATAATGTTTCCTTTCCTGTTTTCAAAAGGTTTCATTTAATTAATTGCAGCAAGGAGGCCAGAGGCTGTAAACATCTCTGTCACAAGACATGAAATAGAGCTCACAACCTCAGGAAACCAAACAGATTTTACTTTTGCTTGCACTATTTCAAAGTCATGTTTAGACTCCTATGAATGCTGGTGAGTGGGCGCCTGCTAAAGACCCTTCTTTGTACTTCTGATATTGCTTTTTTTGTAAAGTGTGTTTTTACAAATACATAATAGTGGTGTTTAACCACAATAACATGCAAATTATCTCTCAGGGTCTTTCTCATTTTCCTTTTTTTCCCCCTATAAACTATTCAAATGACCACCTGCTTAATGAGTGTATGTGAACTGACACAATAATTGATTTCTGTGTTTGTTTGTTTTTCTCAACAGAGTTTCTTCTTCTGGTTTTGGAATTTATGCATGAGAAGCCTCAGCTTTAAATAAGAAAGTTTTAGATTGGTGAACCGGCTGCAGCCCCAAGGAGGCATCAAGCCTGACGGGTTATTGCAAAGAAATGTATGCTTTCGCATTTTGTTTGTGCTTAAAATAGCAAACGTGTCCTTATGCAACTCATTTCAATTGAATTCAGTTCAAAAACACTTTATTTATACCCGAAAGGCAAATAACAGCATAAGAAAGGCATAATAACAGCGGTTTTCATGATTTTAGTCTCTTTAGAGATTAATTGTAGAGGTTTATTGCCGTGGGCAGGAAGGATCTCACGTAGCGGTTTGTGTCACAGCAGATCTGAAGAAACGTCTGAGTGAACACACTCCACTCCTGAATCACTGTGTTGTGAAGCCAATCTTCAAGGTTGTTGATGATCTTCTTTGTTTCATGAAGTAACCTCCTTCACACAGTCAGCTCCAGAACCGCTTTATCAGCTTGTCCAGTTTCTGAAGTTATTGGCTCCGCCACGAAACAGTCCACCAGTTCTGCATGCAGTCTCTTGTCCATCACTGATACCTGCAACTGCCCCAGGTGTTAATATTAATTAACATTTTCCTGCAATCACATATTCAATTCTCCCTCAAAAACTACTTGGATTCATGTTTTTCTTTTTCTTTTGTCTCTTGCTATGTAACAACAGGCCTGGGGTTGGTGTAACTGTGGAAGGGTTTCTTTTATGCTTAGCTCTGTGCAAATTTAAAAAAAAAAAAACAACAAACCAATAGCGGAAAAACACTGAAAAGTCTTAATTTAAAACTGGAAAAACAGCTGCAAAATTCACAGATGGGGTGTTGCGAGAAACCCAGAGTGGCTGAGTTCCTTTGTTTTTTTTAGTTTTTCTTTTTCTACTTGCTTTGAGTCCAGTGTTCAAATTCACTGATATAAACTAACCTTTAACACTTTCTAAATGATTTGAAATAAACTTCTACAACAAAAATCCTCATCACTGGAGAAGCAGAAGATTAACCTCTCTTTTTCCTTTCTTGCTTCTGCACGAGGCCAATTCTCTTCTCTAAAGCTTCTTATCGGCTGAAATTTGTGACACCAACGGTACTTGATTACTATTTTAAAGACTATTTTAAGCTGTGAGTGGTTCGGTTTTTAACTTTTGTTGCTAAGCAATGCTGCCCAAAACTCAGCTTATTGGTTAAAGCTGGCACTCTTGCCTGGCAACATTACCTGATTGTGTATTCTGGAGACACTGGCAAGAGCTTCCAGTTGCAGAAATCTCTTCTGCAAAAATGTCTCAGACTCTGGCATTGAAACTGTTTTGAAGGCCTCGGTACTCTCACCAATGACTCATCTGTGAATCCTTCTCTGTAAAAGGAATACACATACTTAGATTATTCTGAAACAAGGGTGAGGCTGAATGAGCACTTTTATCTTGGTTAATTTTATTTAATAAACTCCTTACTATCCCTTTAGAGCAAATCAAATCAATCAAACTTTGTTAGTATTCAATCTCTACACGTCCACACAATTTAATGCGCTTTGCAGGAGAGTGACTAGCTGAAGGGAGTATAATGTAGTATAAACAGTGAAAATGTAGATAAATAAAAATTATAATAATATAATCCTAAAAACAGACATAAAAATTAAGCAAACCAACAAGTGAAATCAATGACAGACTAAAACAATGAAATCAGTTGAAGGCTTTCAAAGCCCTTGAATTATTAACAATCCAGACGTAATTGGCACAGAGTCACCTTGCCTTTTATCAATTATATATAAATCTTTACTCCAGATAAATAGATATAGAGCTTTTCCATTGTATTTCCAAAGCCTACCCGTTAATATTTAACTATAATAAATTACTATGTGAAGAACAAATAGGGAAAAATATGAAAATGCACTCGGGATAATAATCTGTGACCATTTTATCACTTAAGTTAAAGGTAAAACAATTATGATAATAATAATTCACTCTCAGTTTTGAAAGCACAAAAAAAATAAAATTTAAAAAAACAATTCTCATAATTATCAGGGTGCAGTTCCCTGACTGTCCTGTTGGTGTCGCCATCTGCCATCTTTTCACACGTCTCAGAGAACGTCTCCACATTTATTGCGTCTGATCCGCAACAACAAGCCCATTTATCAAAAATGCATGAGGCTGATGAAATGCAAACAGCAGTGTGACGAACGGGGGAAACGTTACTTTCATTTTGACGCTACTTCCCGTTCAAAGCTATTTGAGTTTTGATCAAATATTGTCTAATAGGAGCTCTTTTTCGGGCCACGATGCTGCTGCTGCTGCTCTACCAGAGCAGGCTGGTGTTTGTAAGGTCAGCTAGAGGATCAAACAGGTGTTAGAAGAAATATCAAGCACTGGTATTTTTATTTTTGTATTTTACTGCATTTCGTATTTTCTCTTTAAGTCTCTGAGAACTTTTGCAATCGTTTGCTTTTGCATGTAGCAGGCTTTAAAGAGAAAGGCTCAAAGTTGGATATTTTAGGTGATACAACATAGCTGGACAGTAACAACTGTGCAGATACGACACTTCCTATAAAACAGACGCTTATTTGAATAAATTCCCTTGTAAAAAGTAAGTACTGAGGACTAAATAAAAACCGTTGACTTATAGGGAAACTCCAGTGGTGTTAAAGTCTCAGCCATCCAGGCTCCAAGTCATAAAAGCAGCAAAGTGGTGCAGATCAGGGCTGCAGGAGGAGAAAAGGGGTGAAACGCTTCAACATGCCTGCGTCTCTTCACAGCAACGCGACCAACAGTGACACAGTCCAAAATAAAACTTTTCTATGCATTTTCACGTCACATCCACGCGAAACATAAATTTGGCATCCTATGCAAATATATGCTGACGTAAAAGATCATGTGGTTTTTGTCGTCGATCCCCCCTATGAGCAACGAGGAGGCTTTTTTTTCTCCTCTCTACTGTTGTCTTTAGGTTAGCTATGCTACAATCTTTACTGTACCCAGCGCTAGCTATATGCGCCCCGCACCGCACCACTCTGGATATCTGGGAATAATCAACTTCCAGCCTGTCGCACCTCGCAAACACAGACTACACACAGGTAGGACGCAAGGGAAACTTCTTCTCCTTATTTTGTTTTTAATTGCTGTTGAGAAAATTTGACCAAAGTGACCGCAAAAGTGAAGTTATTAAAGCTTGCCTGGTGAGAGCCAGACTAGCCGCCTGGCTGACTGGCTCTCTCTGCCCAGGCTGCTGCGGCTGCTGCTGCTGCTGCGGCTGCGGGTGCTAGCGACCGTCCGCGCGTCCCCTCCATCACAGCCTCGGAAAGCGGGGATCACCTTGCTATCACCCAGCGAACCTCCGCGCCAGCCAAACTACAGTCAAAACAGTTAGATACCTGGCTGCCAGGTAACTTTGGTCGGCGTGTGACTGCGTGGTTGAAAATTAGAGAGTTAGTTGTCGGAGAAGTGAATGTCATCCGCTTCGCGATGTTTTTTGGTAGCCAACTTTTGCCGTCCTCTCGCACCCCCCTCCTCCACCTCCACTTCCACTCGCGGCGAGATTTGGCCGTAATAAATTTATTAGCCGGCGGAGCTAACCGTTAGCCAGTTAGCCTCTCTCTCCCCCACCACCACCACTACCCCTCTCCTCCTCCCTCCTCTCCCCCGCTAATGACGGGCAAACCCCGGTGAAGCTAAGCGCTTTAGCCTCGGTAGCCTTAGCCCTTTCCCCCCCGCACACAGCCTCGCGAAACGTGGCTGCCCCCTTTCTGGATGTTATCCTCTCTCATGTCGGGAAACGCGTTTGTTTTGGCTGGCTCCCTCTCCACTTCTTCTTCCACTCTGAGTCACTTGTTTGTCAGTCGAGTCAAGTTGAGTAAAAAAAAAAAAAAAAAAGGAAAAAGAAGCAAAACAGGTCTTTTCGGTGGAGTGAGTGTCAGTTTGGGTTGTGGTGTCGGTTCGACTGTTGTTGTTGTTATTATTATTATTGCCGCCGAGCGGAGGTTCGAGCGGAGCTAGCTGCTAGCAGACAGCCAGTCTGGCTGCTTGGGTCATCTGAGGTGAAGCTCCAGTCAAGCAGGCTGTATAGAAACACACTCGGTGTTTACACTTGACTGTCTACCCTTAAAAAAAAAAAAAAAAACCCAAAACACTCTTTTTATTTCACGAAATCAGTCGCTCAACTTTCAACTTCTATTCCAACAAACAGACTTTCACGTTAAAACGGTTTTGGTAATCGACCGGACCGTTGGTATGTAAACTGTACCGTCGTCGTAAGTAAAAACGCGCAACCGATTAGATTGAAATAAAGGTATTTTTTTCATTATTTTTATTTTTTTTACATGGGAACAGATTTGTAGCATATTAGATCCTTAACTGAAATGAGCCGAGACTAAGTGAGTCGGTTAACTTCTGAGTATTTTCTCTTTTTATTTATTTAAATCGTCGGATGCCTGTTCGGTGAGCAATCGCTGACTTCATGCCAGTTAATGGCAGACTGATTTTCTTCTGGTTTACATTGAACCACGTTGCCTTTTATATAAGCTGTTCTGTGAAAGAAAAATATGTTTTTACAAGGTTTAAAAAAAAAATAACAGACCTTGACAAAACTAATGGCATTATAAAATGATTTGTGCAGAAAGGGGACTTTCTAGTGTTTTTATTGCCTAGAAACTAGTGGACCAGTTTTAGTTTCAAATATTATATGGAGGAGCTGGATGTTGTGTAAACGTGTTTTTACTTGGTTTGTTGACCTAGAAAGTGCACATGGGTCTATGTTTGTATACATGACAGGTCTATTCTCATGATTCTGCCTGAAGTTGAACTTTCTCAAGTTCACCCACTCACTGCAGTGTGCTTTCTGACCTAAATTCCCACCTAAAATCATGTTATATAAGATCACAAGTAATTAGGTTTAGGCTATATGCGGGGATGTTGTTGCTAAACTGAAAAAGAAAGGAGAGAAGGAAAAAAAAAGCTATTGGGACCCAAGACCTTCATTCAGACAAATATCATCAATAAAATTCATGAAATTTTGTTCATTGCTGTCATCATGTGACATCCTACAGCTTGAAGGACATACAGGAGGAGGATGTCTGTCAGGTTTAAATGAACAGGTGTGTAAACTGAAATTGGACAGGTTCCCCCCTCCATCACCCCCTGACAGTGTGTCTTGGCTCTTGGAAATCATTGGAGGGGCTCATATTTGGCGGCAGCTCCTCCTCTTCCTCGTTTCTCTATACTGCCCGGTGACAGCGTTTAACATCCACCTCCCAGCAGCCACTGCTCTGTGTGGCTCGTGTTGGGAGCGTGTGCAATTATTTTAAATATTATCTTCCTCTCGCCTGTTCTGGTTCATAATCACTTTTCCTTTGCCATTGACCGACTTTTTTGTTTCATATTTTGCTGCTATTGTATCTGTGCCATGTCAGGCTTTTTAATCCTATGATATGGATGCAGGGATCAGTCAGTCATGCTGCCAGTCTCCAAATCAGAGCGCGCTCACTTGCTCTATGGCTGCTATTTGTCACAAATGCCAAGACTCACGCACACACAGACACATGCGTGCGCATACGCACGCCATGCAGCTCCCGTGCCCTTTCCCTTCCTCACCACTACTCTCACATCACGCGCACTTGATTTTATCCGTCCTATTCTGACACGCTGCCGTTTCTTTGACGCACGCATTTTGACAATTCCTAGGAAGCACAGCTGTGATTTGCTGTTGCCGCCTGACCTGTTACTCTAATGTACAGTCCTCTATACAGACATACACACACATGCACATACACAACCCTGGCTCTATAGTGAGTTTTTATTTCACCGTTTAGCCTCTACCCATCTTTTTTTTTTTTTTTGTCTCAGAAAATTGCTATGCACTTCACACTTTTTAAATTTGTGGTGATAGATTTAAAAAAAAAAAAAAAAAAGACCCCGTTCTGTGTTTTTGTTACCCTCAATGGCTCATGACAGCCATAAGAGCCTCACACACACTCACATATACACTATGCAACAACTGCTTTCACATGCACCTTTGTTGCTCTGTCAAATTTCATTTTACACACACACACACACACCCGTGGAGAAAGCATGCGCCTTTTTCGCTTCTATTTCAATCACACACTCAAACAGACATGCTTTTCCACTGCTGTGCTTTATGAAATAGTGAGAGGCTGCATGTGTGGGTGTGTGTTTGGGAAAGAGAGTATGAGCGTGCCAGGATGTGTGTGAGTGAAGTAGTGGATGTGTGTGTGTGTGTGTGTGTGTGCGCGCGTGGTGAGTCACTGGAGAGCATGGGTTGGCCAAAAATGCTGTGTGTGTGTCATAGTGTCCACCCTGCCTCGCTGCCGGAGCTCTTCATGGGGAATCTCGGCACATGTGCCGACTATATTGAATCTCTGCTGCTGTGGTTGGGTCAAATCCACCTTTCACATCCACTGGGTGGTTTTTTGGGGGGGTGAAATTTGTGTGAATGCAAACACCAGGGAACCCCGTTCCATCTTGATGTAATTTCAGACAATAGATGAGGTATTTTTTTGTGGAGCTCAGTCAGTGCACAGTAAATAAGCTTTATTTCTGATTTCTTGAAGCTAAATTAGAAATGTCTTTCAAGTATGTCTTTGGTTAATCATTCCTTTTTCTTTATAAAAGTAAATGTTTTACACAAATGTGTAAAACAAGTTTTTATTTTATTTATTTATTCATTTTTGTGCTGATAATGTTACAACCAAACACTTGGCAAAAAAAAGGCTACTGAGTCTGTTAGGGTTTTAAAGGTATTTTCTGATGCCATGAACCAATAAAAAAGGCCTTGTTTAGACCTGGCATTAACATCTGTTCTCAACAATTCAATTACAAGTGGACAGTTCCAAGTCTGTGTCTTCACACCTTGCAGTAAAATATGTCTTAAGTGAGCAGAGCGAACTCCTTTGCTTCCTTTTTATTTTCTTAAAGATTTTGTGGTTTTAGGGACCTTTTATTAAAAGTGAAGCAGGGAGCCACAGGTTAAGATTTGAACTTGGACCGGCTGCAGGAGGACTTTAGCGTCTGTACCTGGGGCGTTGGCTCAACCAAGCGCCCCCCTGTACGGCACCCCACAATGTTGTTTTCTGTTTTCAGGAGGGTACAGAGTCAGACTTTGTCTTCCAGAAATGAAGAAAATGGACTTATGTGGCACATTAAAACAACATATGTTATCATACAACACCACAGCAATGTCTGTTGTGGCTCCTGCTTGCTGTTTCACACTTTTAAATATAACACTATTACCACTTAACTGTGGGCCAGGATGCTTTGCTTTTACACTGTTAAGAACTCAGACCAGCCGTGAATGTGGTTTAATTAACAGTCCTCAACAGGTCCCAGAACGGGTCTTGGATACTTTTACAGCTGTTTAGAAGACTGTCCACTTGATTCACTCAGGTGGGATGTTAATGCCAGGTCTAAACTGGACCAAAGAGACAAATCTTTTTTTTCTCTTTACATCACAAGAAGGAAAGTCCATAGATTTGGTCTTATTTTTCAAATTCATCCTTCAAATCCTTTCAAAGGCTGGAGTCTTGGGAAGCCAAATCAGCACCATAAACTGTTGTTTTGTGAATTTTTTTTCCTCCCTAAAGTGTGGTAGATCAAATTATCTTTTTAAATAAAACTCTTTGTTATCCATGAGCTCTGTTGTCATGAAAGGTTATATGTAGTTGGCAACAGTTTTGTAGGATGTATGTGATGACTATCAGGACTAGAAGAGTGCTTGTTCTTTCCATCATATTGAAGCCCAATGATTGAAACACTCACCCCTGACATTATCATTAGTTTAAAGACATGTTTTAAGCTTTTCAGCAATTTGAGCTGAAGTAACTGCTCCGTGTGATAGCATGTCATGATCCTATTTTCACTTTCAGCTCTCATCTGTAAGCACTGGGTAAACCATAATCCTGTTGCTGGTTTACACGTCACCCTTCCTTTTAACACTACCAGAAAAAACACCAAAACACCTTATTTTTGGAGATTGTGAGACCCTTTGATCTCGCTGGTTTTGTCCTCATCAGTGTTGATAGGAGCCTCAAGGTCGGTGATTTCTCCCACTTGTAGTGCATCATCTTGTAGAACTGCTGGCTTGTTTGCGGTCTAAGTCATCCCACCTCCTGGCAGATCCAATTGTAACAAGACGAGCAAATTAATTTTTTCCCCTCTCACTTGACATGCAGGTGGTTTTAATCTGTAAAAGTCCAAGACAGACTAGATGGCATGGTCAGGGATTCAGGAAGTTCAAGGCCTGTGAATTTGGATCACATTTAGGCAGGATGGGGTAATATAATATTTAAAATCTACCCCCCAGTCTTTACTGTGCCTCCTTTAAGTAAACTATTTAATTAGCACATGTCGGCAGCACCTATTTCTGTGATACTTTGGCATCAGTTTTCTTTTTTTACCTTTTTAGACAGCACCCCATCATCAATCTTTATATAATTCACGAGCGTGACTCCCAGCAGCAATAAACATGAGTTGACTCCCACTGTGGTTCATCTTTCCCAACCAATTAATTGAGAATCGTGCATCTACCAAGAGAGTATATCTTCACCGTAGCTGTTAATGTGAGAAATTTACAGTTTTTCAAAACAACTGAAGGCATAGTAAATAAATTTGCACTAAATCCTGTTAAAATGAAATTAAAATGTCCTTTCACCAAGTCAGTGTTGTTGCAGAGTTTACTTACTGTGTATTGTCTGTGGAAAGGCAGAGTGTAACTGACCTGATGAAAACCCTTTTGAAGTTGCGAGTCTTTTTTGAGCAACTAACAGCAGAAACATATTTGAAGAGCAGTTTCATCTCAAATTTGAATTATAGCAGAGTGCATACATGTCATTCACTTTTGTTTATACTAATTTTAAAATTCTTCTTCCACAGTTTTTTTTCCCTTAACTTTTGATGCTAAATGAAAAATGTGGTCTTTGTGTGCCAGAGCTTAAGTGTGCTTTGAGTCTTTGTGATTGCTTTTTCAATCAGGGAATGAGACAATGAGCTGAACACAAGACCTACGGAGCTCAATGACTTGATGCGAGAGAATTGTGTTCAATGATACAGAGGACTCCAACCAGGCAGTCTTGAATGATTCAGTTCAGACCTTTATGTTTTATTGATTTTTTTTTTTTTTCCACCTCGGTATATTCAAAAGTTTGAAGTTTCTTTACAAATCATTTGGTAGCCCATTTTCCTTTACAACACCAGTTTGAAGTGATCATTTTGCTTTCACGGGCTGCACACACAGCTAAGAGGTACGAAGTTTACAGCTCCCGTGAAGATCTGTAGAAATTTCTTAGACTGTTGTGTGGTAGAGAAATGAATCAGTCTTCAGGGTTTTTTTCTCCTTAAAGCTAAATCTGAGGACTTCTGGCTCATATATAAATTGAATTATAATCAGTTCTTTTTATTTTGAGCATCTCTTTTGGGTTCTTGAAAATCTTATACCACTCAAGATCGGGATCCTTTAGCGTATCATTAATCAATATAATACCTAACTATGAAAACTATCTGTGTTGAGGATGTTATTGTTAAAAAATGGATATAAAAATGGTAATTTTTAATACTAATGGATTGCGAGTTCTCCATGGTCTTCATGCCGCTTCAGAGGATTTTCCATGCAGCTAAAAATAACTTCAGGAAACACTGAATACTTGTAATTGTTGGACATTTTTGGCAGGATGATGCCAAATTTTTGGATATTGAAAACTGCAACAAGAAAGCCTATTCAGTCCAAAAATACCAGAATTTGAAAGCAGAACAGACGATTTGTCTCAAGTTAACATCTCAGTGTCATGTTCCCAAAAAACAGAAACTACGAAGGGATAAAAGCAAACTTGAACGTAATGACAGAGAAATGCAAATGAGTTATATTTCCAGTTGAGATAAGAAAAGCTCCGTGGTGGGTGTGCGCTTGTCAGCTGTGAGCTCTGTAAAAGTAATTAATATTAATGAAACATGAAAATAAAACGGGCTTGACATCCTTTCGTTCGCAGGAAGAGCGGCAAAGAATACTGGTGTGTCCAGGTCCGACCCTGCAGGGAGATGCATGACTGGAAAACAAACCACCAGTAAACATGTTGGCCTCCACATGATAAAGTGTCTGTCCAGGTCATTCACTGACAAATGTGTCGCCTTGTTTTTGAGCCGTTACTGCAGTTTCCCCCCCTGGGCCAATCAGTTCAGCATCGATCTGCAGTTTCGGTTCCGCCCACTGCTTCATCACCAGCATCTGAAACGGCACATGATGTTGGAGAGTCAGATGTTGTATAAAAAAAGATTTATCACTACACATAATGTTTACATGGCCAATATGTGAACACACTTTTAACTTTTATTTTTTAAAGAAAGATTTAAAACAGTCATTACTGAGTCCTAAATCTTTGAATATTCATGCATCTTTTGCAGGTGCAGACTCTGTCTCACCATAAAATGTTGTTTTGTACCGTGGTTGATGTTAACGTTCAAATCGAATATTAATGGACTTTAGCTGGTATGATCTAAAGATGGGAAGTGTGCCAGAATCTTTACTCGGCTCTTTAATTTTATGGTGGACACAATGAAGGCTGAATTTATGCCTTTCACGGTGGGGGTTGGGGGGTGGGGGAGTGGCGCATCCTTGATCAAACCGATGAAGATTTAGCTGAAGATAAGGTCTCATCCAAAATGATTTAGGTCTGCTTTTCAAGGAAGAAAATTGTCTTAAATTTATGCAGGCCTCTATGAAAGTGTGTCATTTTTGACAATTTAGTCAACATCCTTTTTATATATATATATATTTAAAAAAAGGAGCCAAATTTGTTTCCTCTTTATGCTATCAATCATCAGGTGAAATATGTGTCACTTTTTTTTTCCTCATTTAAAAAGCGAAACACTTCAAAAACAGGTGCTGCGTTTGTTACCTCTGCTTATACTGTTTAGATTTCTCTTTTCTTCTTTCTCCGAGAATTCATTTTTATTCATGAAGAGAGAAGAAGTGCTTATTTTCTCATTAAAGCCTGTGGTGTGCATGTTTCTCAATTACTAAACACATGATTGACCAGCAGCACTGATGGGCTTGTCAGTGGAAAAAAAAAAAGTGTCAGAGGTTAGTTTTCACCCTCCTAAACTGAATTGTTTAGGGGCCCCCTCCTCTCATTGTCTGGATCGTTAATTTAAACCTTGTTTCAAACTCTCATTTATGCAGAAAAAGCTCACTGAGCACAGCCATCCCTTTCTCATCAGCGTCCTCATTGATATTCATGTGTTTCCTCATGTTCACATCTGGGGGCCACTTGCAAACGTCACAGGGCTTTTTCACGACAGGCTGCAGTACCAGAAGTTACGTTGCGTAAAAGAACTTATGCAAGACTTCTACATGTCTGATGCAGTCTAGATGTTGCCCAACGCTTCCAGATCCTCCCAGCTTGTTCGCACTCAAATCTGCCCTGGACCTTTTATTTACTCTTGCTTGGCAGCAAATCCACTACTGAGCAGCCTGAAAACTGCTGAAACGAAGAGAAAACCTTAGCCACGGCCACTAATGAACAGGACGGCAGTGTGGTGAGAAAATCAAATGTTTCTCACGTTCTCTGCTGGGCTACTGTGAGACCGTAGTTCCAATCATCAGGGATTTTGCTTCACTTATTTCTTGCAGTTACTTTCACACGAAGGGGACACACATTTTATTTTGTGTCATTTATATGCTGCTATGATGAGAGAAGTCAATGTTATGCTCCACAATTGAAGATTAACACATCTGCCTGAGAGTCAGAATCTGAAGCTTGTGCATGTGCTTTAGCATTTTCAACATAACTTGCCTTTAAATTTGTCACCAGGTTGTGTTTCTAAAAGAAAATCGTTTGATTGCAAGATTGATTTGTTAAATATTGAACATGTTTAACTTATCTGTAAAATGGTCTCTCTTTTTTTGTAGCATTAAAGCAGCTCTTAAAATGACAGTTGCACTCTACCAAAATACTGAAAATGGTGGAAATGTTATGCAAACCATGTGACTTCATGTTCTTGTTCAAAATGTGATTAACCATAATTGATCATATTTTGGTGGTAAAAAGAGTCTTATAACAGGATACGTAACAGAATAATGCTCCGTCTGTTTCTCAGCTGCTCTTTTTATAAAATGTGTGGAAAACATCGTAGCTGTTGAAACATGGATTCCTCTGTGGCAAAATTGCCACTCAGTACTGTTCCCTGCGTTGTGGCAAAATTCAAGATGTTTTCAAAGTACCTTAAGGAGCAGTGACCTGAAGTAGTCATTTTTATATAGGATTTTATCAGCCTCTCACATTGTTGTGCAAGAATTTGGGTCAATTTTCTTCCCAAAATCCCAAAATGTCAGTGTTTCCACATCATTTCAGTCAGGTGGAAGCATGGACTTTAACTGGGTCATTGCAACACCTTTACTCTTATTGTTTTCAGTCACTCTATTGTGGGTTGGGTTTTGCTTTTGGGCTCATTGGTCTGTCGCATGATCCGATTTTAGCCAAGCTTTAGATGTTGGACAGCTGACTTCACATTTGAGAACAATACTTTTTGTAGAGCAGAGCAGAGATGGAGGTTAACATTTTTTGCCCACCTGCCACAGTAGTAGGTCTGAAAATCTACCAGCAACCCAAATTTTTTCCATGAGCGCATACATTCGGTAACTGTCTTTCTGTCTGAATGTATTTAGCTTTTCAGCTACCATTTACAAATAGTCACCAAATACATTGTGAATGTCAATTCATGGTATTTGACTGAGATATTTTTTTGTAAAATGCAGATCTATTCCATTGAGATCTCGTCTTCATGCTGACTTCACTCATGATGCCGTGTCTCTTGTGGTCAGATTTTGCTTTATCGTGATCTTTCAGGTCTTCATACCTCTGCTCTGCAGTTGTGAGAAAAAAAATGCACCTACTCTTATTTCTTTCTTCAAAAAAAGTATATAGTCCCTTTTGCTGTAAAATGTCTGTCCTGAGTTTTCTGAAAGCCATGTCGACTGGTAAACTCTTCTTCTCTCCAATTGTTGAGGTGAGACCAGAAATGCCTAGACCTGCAGAACCCCTGTGATTACCCCTCACGTGATGTTTTAGGTTGGCTGTATTGGTTTCAACTTCGTGGTTTTTTTGTTTTTTTTGTTTGTTTTTTTTTGTGTCACATCAACAACCCTGTCTGTTTTATTTGTTTTATTTGATTCTGAAGCACACTGGTGACACACATAACACATTTGTTGCATCATGCACCAACCATGTGATTCATTGTTGTCAGATAGTCTCCATTTTTCATTTTAAAAAAAAAAAAAAAAAAGCACACAGTTGGCATGGTAACCCAGATTTAACTGTTGTGTCCCAAGTAAAATATCCTGGCAAGATAAACAACTTGGAATACAGTCTTCATTGTGGAATGTAAAAAACAAAACAAAAAATAAGCTTAGTTTATGCTTATTATTCATTTTATGTATCTTCCACAAATCTGCCAGGCTGAGGAAACTGACCCACAACTACAGAAATGACCTGCATTGGTAGGTGGCGGGTACTAATTTCCAACCCTATTAAAGAGCAGCTCATAGCTGACTCAGTGGCTGCAAGGTGTTCAGGCTGTGCAGATGCAAAACAAATCTGAATCATCATGCTTCCAGTGCCAATAATTGTATGAAGAGTCTCTGATGTGCTTCGTTAGGTTTCTGTCAAATGTTTGGCTATTCACATGGTCAGACATTTGCAATTTGGTCTTCTCTTTCCTAAGGACTTTTTTTTTTTTTTTTTTCAGAATCCTTGTTGTTTGTTCAAATCCAGCTTGGCAAACATGCTCTGCAGTTATGTTGTTTTATGTGAAGAGGCTATATCCTGGATATCTGAATATCCCATACTTGTTCAAACTTTTTCAAAATGTGCTCTCATGAACTTAAAATTAATAAATGAGAATTTTCTATTCTATTAATATGCTGACTGAGACATGTAGAGCCTTTGAGTTGTTTGCTGTTTCTGAATATTGCACAGTCTGACCTTCATCTGAACTTGCTGGGACATCCTCTCCTCTGAATATTGGCAATGATCTTGAAAGTTATTAATCACCTAACAGCAGGTTGATGGTTCAAACTGTTTGGAAACTGCCTTATAACCACCATTTCCTGTTATGATGGACAGAAACAACTTCATCTTAAAGATCCTTACCAGTGTCTTTATTCTTTGGCACTGTGTTCATGCAGATATAAGTCCTTTTAACTACCAAATGATTTCTTTAAATCCAGACAATTTAACCTTTTAAACTCTTGAATTGAAAGAGATCTCCTCTTTTATTTCCAAATTCACAAATTTCTTTCTTTCTTCAGGTACTTAAGAGTGGTAATGCTTTGCAATTCTGAGGCTATAGATCATGCACATTCACGTTTTCTCAGAGGAAGTTGTACAAATCACCAGAGGTAGGTCTTTCAGTGTGTTTATTACACACTGATCAGAATAAACTAAAGAGTTACACTGCCTCTCAACTTTTTGAATGTTTTTGGATGAAATGGATGAAAGCCTGACCATATTAAGCCAGGTTGCGTCATCTGTCAAGCACGGCAGCATTAATTCATTGGTTTACAGCTGTTTTCTTTCTTTTTTTTTTTTCAGTATTTGTGTGGGAGAAATCCTTTGTTGGCCAGTGGGAGCGTGGTGATGAACACAGATGTAGATTTTCCACTACGCCACAAATGCAGCTGAGAGCTTTCAAAAGCTGAGTGGCTGCATAAACTGTGAATGTAATAATCATATTCCAATTTCAGGCATCGAGCAATATTCCCAAACATTATGTGTTCTGGATCTTTTTTGTATTGGTAAGATTTTTATTAGTTTAAAATCATTGCCACTTGAACGTCCTTGAAACTTTTGGTCTGTTAGTCAAACAAAACAAATAGACGTCACCTTTGGGCTCCAACTGACTGGAAAAAAAAAACCAAACAAAAACTGCTTTTTCCAATTATTTAAGAGAATAGGCGACAAATTATTTTGAAAATAACAATACTGCTTATTTGCACCCTTGGAGTTCTTGTGATGTCGTTGTTTGTCCTGAAGGTGATTTGTATTATGCAAATGAAGACAAAACAGTAAAATATAATTCAGAAATACACGTTTGCCCATCTTTTTCACATCAATTTTGCCAATTAGTAAATTGTTCCCGAGTAAGTAAGTAAGTAAGTAAGTAAGTAAGCAAGACAAGTAAGACTTTAACTGCAGCAATTAAAGTAAAATTTGGGGTTAAATATCACTGGGGGGGGGAGAGATTATTTATTTTTACAGGATGCACTTGTCTGTGCAGAAGAGCTGAATTCCATAAAATTTTGAGAAGTGGAGTACAGGTAGATTTAAAAAAAAAAAAAAAGCTGTTATATGTGTTTGCTGTTTCCAGGTCACTTTCCTTAAAGCTGAGAGTAAGGGACACCCGGCCTTAATATCTGACACACCCACCATTTTATTTTGTACTTAAATGACAATTTTCTTGCCTAGAAGGCATATCTATCGAGTAAATTTTTTCTTTCCTTTTTTTTCCTGATAAACTATGAGAAGAAGTCTGGCTTTATCTAATCTTGACACAAATTAACTACCTTTAGGATCTAGTCATAAGTCTCCACTGGCATTTTCAGTTTATTTGCAGTTTCTTGTTCTAGGAGGAGGCTGTTATAGAAATACTGCAGACCCTTTTATTTCCTCAGCAAATTCGGGTTGAACTGAGTCATAATTAAAAATGTTTTACATTAAAAAGGAATCTCTCACAGCACAAGTGTGGACGAGTCTGTGCATGTAAGATTAAATCAACAGAACACAGAAACTATTACTTCAATAACATAAAAATGTCATATTCTTTAGTATCTCAAATATGTAAATATCAGGGACACCTGTACTGTCAACACAAAGTGAAAGGGGTTTGTGGATTTTTTTTTTTTCCACCAGATCTGAGTATGGATTAAAAACATAACTTTGACTGTTAAACAGACCTAAAGAAAGAATAATTGGTGGCAGTTTAGTTTCTTTTCTTTTTTTTTAATCACTGCTTAGTAGTATTCATGATGTATCATCAGCATCTTGAGGGAACTTCCTCACATTTTTCCACAGTGATTCACTTGAACTTGTGGATGACCTGATTAGATTTTGATCGTCAAAGGTCAAGATCACTGTGACCGCATAAAACAGGATTTTGGCCATGAGTCAAGAATTTGTGTATTATAGTTTAGTCAAACATCTTGCGTGATAAAGTTTTGCAGTGATATGATTTGCAAGGGTCAAAGTGTTTTCTGGCCATCATTCAACACAATAACTCAGTAGCAGAAAGGGGGGATGGATGTAAACTGCGTCTTGAGTGATTGGCAAAGGCGAACAACCGCGAGGAGGTAATTCTAGTGGTTTCTATTTTCATTTTAGACTGATTGAATTAGCGACATCATTCCAACCTGCTGCTTTCCAAATTGAGGAATCACGGGAATCTGGACCCTTTCAGTTTTCATCTCTCGTTCATACGGACTCGGTGTAAATGGGAAATTGTTTCTTGGCTGCAGTGCTGTGAAACACAAAACAGCTCTGTTTCAAGCCCAGGGAAGATTTTTATTCAGGCAGAACTTCTATCAGAGTGCAGTTATATTCTGATTCTGTTTCTGAAATGAAGCACTTTGGAGTTTTGCTGGAGGAACAGAAATTCTCGCAATGTACAGCAAAAGCTTTGTTTAATAAGAGGAACCTCTGTATTACCTGTTGTAGTGCACTACAAACTCAGAAAACCGCAGCTGTGAGTTAAAACTTTAAAAGCACGTCCCACCTGAATTGCCAGCCATACTTCAGTGGGAAAAACAGTAGACCAATCAGAGGACTGTAGGTGGGATTAACTCTACTTACGTCACCTTTTTCTCCCAGTGCCAGAAAACAGTGACACAAAAACAATCTCCAAAAGATATACCTAAGAGAAGATGAGAGAGAGAGATTTCAACCTTCAAACTGACGCAATACTCCCACCATACTAAACATTGCCTTAACCCCCCGCCCCCCTACCTCCAGCCCCCACCCCCTGCGCTCCAGCCAAAAGAAAGGGGGCAAGAGGGACAAAAACGTTCAGATATATTGGTTATTGGACATTCCTACTGAAATTAGTAGAGAAAACATGGTGATTCAAGAAGTATGTGCTTCTATACAAGATAGAAAAGGTAAGAACCTGATTTTTTTTTTCTCTCTCTGTGTATGCTCTTTTTTGCAAACCTGGGGACTGTTGTAGCGTTGGCATTGCTTCTTAAAATAGTTTACCTTTAAAATTCTGGAGCACAATTTTAATTTGCCCTGTATTTTGTCCAGTGCATAAAGGAGATAACCACTCTCAGCTACCTCCATCAGCTTTGCCTGACTTTAGGTCCAAGATGGAATTGTTGCATTTGTCTGAGTGAAGTCATAGTTTTAAAATTCTTGTATTTTAGTCTGACTGAAGTTAAACTAGACCAAACTTTTTCTAATCTGATTTAACACACCCTGTTAATGTGGCTGAAGTCCAGCTAATCCCTACATGCAAACATACAACAGGACTGGAATTGGCCTACATGCTCCAGACGTCCTGCTTTGTTTATCTTTTTTTAATTTTACCAGAAAGTATTGGAAGAAGCAGATGCAAAATGATATGGAGAACAAAATAAAAAGCTCAAGAGTACAGGACATATGAATTATGCAGAGCTGTAAGTCAATCCAATTTACCATTAGACATTTTTCTAGTTTGCTGCCAACAGCTTGTAAATGGGAAAAAACCAATACGGACTGAATGCAGGCACCACCTATCACAGCAGAGTGTGACATACCTAGGTCAGTAAATCAATTCCCTTCATATGCATGTATATTGGAACAACACGAGGAGTCTTAGGACATGGCATTCAAATAGTGTGTGTGTGATTGTCTTGACAAAAGAGCACAAATGAATAAATAAAGCTTGATATATATCGGCTGCAAGATGCCAGTGTTTTCTGCAACACTATAGCGCATGTTGCTTAGTTTCCTTTTTGTTTACTTCCTGTATGTAGCTTAGCCATAACAACAGAGCGAGTAGAGCATATTTTATAATAGTTGGAGCTGATAAATATTAAGCATTTGTCATTTTACATACATTGCAGCAAACTATCATCCTACCCGACTTGAAAACAACAAAGAAGAAATTGAGGTGGGAAATTTGAAAACAAAGAACAAATTTCTTATGGTCTGGGTTGGTGCCATGTGTTCTTACATTTGGAGAGAGTTGGACCTGATGCCACATCATAGTTCACGCCGTCAGGTTCACACTGATGCTGTAAACTATGACATTTAAGATTTTATGCTTACGTGTTAAATCTACATTCTATTGGGAAAAAAAAAAATTCTGCCACATCACACACTGGTTTGTTAACCTTGTGGTCATGTGACACAACCACTCAGAAAAATGCTGGTGTAGACTCTTAAGTCATCCAAATAATGGCAATCCTCAAAGCCTTGAATCAAGCCAACTGGAGTTCCTTTTCTTGGATCTAGACGATGTTTCACTTTTTATCTTGATGAACTAATGACACTTTCTGGATAGAGAGTGAAATGTCTTCTAGAACCAAGAAAAAGAAGTCCTTGATTCAAGCCTTTGGTGATCTCTCTCTGAAAGAATAGCGATAGGTAGTAATGGG
>JAOWBL010000003.1:753845-798932 GCA_028564865.1 Zenarchopterus dispar
TCCCCCTGCTCAGGCTACTGCCCCCGCGACCCGACCACGGATAAGCGGAGGAAGATGGATGGATGGATGGATGGATGTTAAGTTGCTTTTATGGTATTTGTTCGAGATTCACTTTTGTTTGGCATGTGGTGCGTTGCTTCACTTTTTGCTTCGTCAGAAATGAGTGGGGTCCCTCCAGTCATGACTATGAAGATGTATAGTGCAGATGCCCTCTTCATTCTGCCTCCACTCTTCAGATGTGCATTCACAGTGATCCCTTGAAGGCACAATATTCCCTCCCAAGTGTGTGCTTTCACAAAGCATTATGGTATTTTGCAATCTGAAGATGTGTTTTTTTTTTTTTTTTTGTGGTCCACAGCAACAAATCCCTAATGTGTTGGATCACTAGATATACCGAGAAAAAAAAAAAATCTCCTAGTTGTTACCGTGGACCACACATAGTAGTGTTGGTTTCAGTTGGACTGTTGCTGCCGGTATTGGAGGTGCTGCCTCGGCTGCAGGAGGCAGGCGCCATCCCAGATTCAGCGGGAGGGAGAGTTCTCCAGGTTAATAAGCACGGCATCAGGGTCTGCCGAGTTGCTAGTTCACACAGTGAAGTGGCAAAACTCATAATATGACCAGTTCAGTCGGTCTTTTGCTCTCCGACTACTGTAGTCTAAATCTTTGGGTTTTTTTTTTTTCTTTTTTCTTAAACGCTGACAGCAGCATTCAGGGCTGCTGGGGCGTCTCTCGCTGTCACCGTGCCAGACTGATTTTTTTTTTTTTTTTTTTTTTTTTTTTTTAAGTTTGCAGCCATCCTTGCACCCTGTTACGCTGCATTGCCAATTAACAAGGCAGGCATTTTCTCTACGTTACATATCTGTTACCACCTCCCAAGCAAAATGAGTAAAAAGGGTGTGACCAATACATGTGCTGATTCAAACAAGTGAGACGGTTGATAATTTCAGCGTTATCAGTGATCAGCTTTGAAACCCTGCTTTAACTTTGATTAACTGAGAAGCCATTTTGATTGGCTTGTGTGTTTTTATTTTGAAATATGTCTTAAATCTTTACAACTCGAACTTTGGTTTTCAAAATGAAGACAGCAAAGAGGAAACACAATGACCTAGAAGAAGCTTAAAAGAACTTGAACTTGGTATTTTTTCCCCCATCTCCTGTCTCACAGGATACTTTTCTCAGTGATTTTTAGTATTTACATTTATGTGTCATTAGATGGTATGTGTACAGTTGTGATCTCGTAAGAGACAAAAAAAAAAAGTAACAAAATGTAAAGTTGGAGAAAAGAAGCCCAAATAAGGGTGATATTTTGTAGCTTTATAGCCTTTTGTTCCTGTCTGCACTGTGGTTTGTGGGGTGTTCAGACAGTGCTCATAGACACAGGGACGTATAATCTTGTGCAAAGAGCATGCAGAGTCAGGCTCGTCAGTTTCCTTCATTATTTCTAATGTGGCTGAAATTTCCAAATTTTGGTTAAGAGCAGACAAGGCGTACACCACGGTGACTATTTATAGACTTCGGTGGAATAGATCTTGTGCCACTGTGCCATTCCTGTACCTGACTCATCACCACGACAGGAAATGAACTTCTGCTTGTCCTCAGCAGTCATTGCAGCAGATTGATTTTTTTTTTTTAAATGAATCAGCAAAAGCTTTTGGGACTTGCCAAATTAATTTGGTTTTAGTATTCTTTTTTTCCAGCAATATCCAGGATTGTTTCTTTTTTCATTTTCTTTCTTTCTTTTTTTTAGTTTTTGTAATTCATTTTGTCAATATCAGGATAGATATTCAATTCAAATAGGTGATCAGTGCATTATTAGTTTCAATGTAGTTTCAACTTCATTCGGAGTATTTGATTATTTGTAGGAAGTGTCATGTACTGAAAGATGCTGGAAAACTACTTCCCATATGAAAATCAGTTAGTGGTGGTTAGGCATGCAGTATATGTGTAAGCTAAAATTACTCATTTAATACCTTTATACTGATGTTTTTCACAAGCGTTGCTGTTGGTTGATCATATAATTCACATCAGACTGTCGCAGAACCATTAACAGCATTTACACATTGACATTTTTTGACAGTCATTTGGATTTGAGTTGGTTTCTGTCTTTACCACAGTGTCCAGTCCATTTGTCAAATGCAACTTAATACAGATGTTCTGATGACATTTGCTCCCAAGTCTAAGTCTGAGTCATGTGATTTTGGGTATAGGCCGAGTCTCGATCCAATACTTTGGCAAACCTCAATCAATCAATCAATACACACACACTGTTTCCAGTTGCAAGCACTAGCAGTTACTGTATTCACTCTCCAATTTGAAATATTTCCAAATCGCAGACATTTCTGAGTTGTTGAGGAAGCTGCATCAGGTTTTCTCTAACTTGATGTTACCTGCTATTGCCAACTTCTTAGTAATGAAACTAGCTATTGGCTTTACAATTTGTATATGATTATAATGGATGCTGTAAAAGAGAAGAATTAAATTGTGGGAGAGTTTTTTTTTTTTTAAAAGAAAAGGAAGTAAAAAAAAAAACCTCAATATGTTTAGATCTACAAATAAATTTTCTTTAGATTTTTTTTCTTTTTTCACAATTCCAGCCCCCCTTCTTTGTCCAGACTACAGGTCAGTGCAGTGCCTTGGAGCCTTTTTTCTAATCATTAATTATAATTTTACGTGAATAATTAGTATTATTTATTATTCAATAGCACTGGACCAGTGCAAGATCAGCCAGCTGTGGATTCACGGTTGTGTGATTCTTTTTTTTTTTTTTTTAACAGTCTAGGTACCGAGACGTGAATGTCCTGCTCCAGCAGCAGCCAGAGCAGGACTGAGCTGTCTGAGAGTGGCTGCCATGCAGGGGACGGTGCCCACGGCAGCACGGGCTGCCCGCTGAGAAAAGTGAAAACAATACGAGCCTTCAAGTTAGAGTCGACCAATTTTTAATCACACCTGCAAAAAGTCGCCAGATTTGTTGCAAATTGCTTTTTTGGAGGGAAAAAAAATTGCCAGGGGGATCTAAAAACTAGCTTAATATAGCAACAGAGTCACTCAGTTGGCAATGCTGACATCAGCTCACAAACTACAACTGCTACTCTTGGTCTAGGTTACACCCACTCCCCGTATGACATATGATGTAATTGTTGACAGTAAAAGTTATTGATTAAACAATAAATAATGTATAATTGTTATTTAAGTCATGTGATTTGGTAAAAATGAAAAAAATTCGGGTCATTTCCACTCAGTCCTGATCATTCAGTAATCACATGATCGGCACCGATTTCCTAACACGTGATCGGATGAGGACATCACTGCAACTTAATGATTTCATGCCTTTCAGTCTGCTAAAGAAAAGACGTCCTCTAGATTGCTGAACTATTAATAATTTAAGATGCTATGATAATTATAATCAGCTATCTGTCTTAGTTGGGCCATCAGGTTTGAAATTTTTGACTTATAAAGACAGTTTATACAATGAAAATCCAAATTTAAATTTGTTTTAAGACTAAAATTAAATGGTGAAGCTTGAAGCAGAGCAATTGAACTCCACACTGGTGGAGGTCTGACCGAAGTGGCATCAGTCTGTGACCAGCCTTTTAAATGTGACTTGTCTTCATCAGTAGTTCGCCAGTGTTCCTCCTGTCTCCTCAAAACTGATATGACCTTCCACCCCAGTCAGAGGGGGCAGCTGTTCTTCTCTGAGTGTTGGAGGTCGAAAAACCAACCTCTTAAAAGGTACCTCACACCCTCATCCTGTTACCCTTCACTTATACTCCGTTCGCCAGTTTCCTCTCCTTCTCCATCTTCAGGTGAAAATAAAAACTTTTCCTGTCGCCAGCTCTGCCCTCATTCTCTCAAGATCATTCAATAATATTGATTTCTTGACCCTTGACCTCGAGGGTTCTCACTGGATCCAACGGTTCATTAGAAGTTGCTCTAGGCTGATGGTTGCAGCATGCAGAGTGTTTGCTGTTCTCAAGGATGTTATGTAAATCTTTTATTGATTTCAATAAGCAGCCAGGAGAAGGAGGAGATGCCACTTTGTAAATGTAACATGGTGCAGTTTAAATTTTTTTTATGTAGGAAGAAATTCTGAAAAGTGTTGCAGAGGTCTAGTATTCATAATGCAAATCCCTCAAATTCAGTAAATGAAATTTGGGGGAAACAAGCTAGGCGTCGTTCGATTGGTTGCCAGTTTGCTTTCACACTTAGTAAAAGTTTTTTGTTTTTTTTAAATTAACATATTCTTCTAGCCTGCAATGGTGTTGCATCATCAAGTCAAACAATGAACAAGGAACCTCGCCTATTTATTGATTAATGCAGGGCAACTTATGTTTCTGTTTTCCACAGTGCCCTTCGCTGTAGTCTACTTCCTGCATTTGGTTCAGTTGAAGTGGATTGAGACCTACGTTTTTAGGTTGACCAGAGTTTGCTTCTTAGGTCCACGCCAGGGTTCAGTTGCTTTCACTGTTCCCCAAATGAACCGGACTTTCCGAACAAACAAACTCTGGTCCGTTTAAAGCAGACAAAACAGATCTGGTGTGAATGTGTCCAAATATTACATTGTTTGGCAACAGACGCCAAGTGCAGTTCGTTATGGGGCCGCTCTGCTGTATCATCAGTTTGAAAACTAAAATAAAGCAGCATATTACTTCATACTGTGGTTAGAGACCAATGCAACCATTTCTTGGTTGGCTTGGAAGGGTTCAGTTCAGTTTCTATCATCACCCCCTGGCTGAAGGCCATTAGCCACGACGAACCAGCAGGACTGCCTCTTGCTCATTAGCTTCTACCTCTTCCAGCAGCTGGGTCCTTGAGGCGAGGAAATCATGCCAAAACGCTTTCAAGTTGAAAAATTGGATGAACAGCATCCGAAACAAGTGCTGTCAGAGCTGATGTACGATAATTATCATATTTTTAGGATAATTTCGATGTCTGTACAATGTACGATCAGTAGTTGGAAGTGTACGATAATTTCACAATCCATCTCAAAGTATTTCCTCATAACTACCATATTTACCAGACTATAAGCCACTACTTTTTTCCTTTGGCTGCGACCTATACAACAATGCGGCTTATCAATATAGATTTTTCTTCACTAATGGCCATCAGGGGGTGCAGGAGGTGCAAAAACAAGACAGACGCAGCAGGTCTATGTAAAGAAGAAGAGGCTAGTTTTTGGCAAACTCAACGCAGAATGCAGCCCAACATGCATGAAAGCAAAATATTTTTCTATTTAAAGTTGAAAGCAATTGATCTGGTTATCCAGGAGGAAAATAAAGCTGCTGCCAGTAAGCTTGGCGTTAATGAATCAATGGTAAGACGTTGAAGACAACTCCGACACTGAAGAAGACAACTTCAGTGGATTCAGTGCACAGGATGAGGATGAATAAAAACATTAATGATGTTTATTGCCGTCTTACAGGCACCGTTTGGAAACAAGTTATGTAAATAAACATTTACAAAATCTTTCTGTGTAAATTATTATTATTATTATTTCACAACGTATATATCTGAGGCTTATAGTCCGGTGTGGTCGATTATATGTAAAAAATTTTTTGTCTTTTAAAATTTAGTGGGTGTGGCTTATATTCTGACGTACGCTATAGTCTGGTAAATACGGTATTATTCGCTATTAATCTGATTTGTAATCAGATTCAGTAGATTCCTTTGTTCATAATTGATCTGGTGCTTTAAGTCATGTTTTATTTATTTTATCACACCTCCTTAGCCCCCATGCTGACAGCAACTCATTTCTCATTTGCCATTGTTGTAGTGTAGAATAACTTTAGCAGATATGCATTACATTCAAGCTCTCTGGACGATAATTTGGTGTTGGGTATCTGGCAACACTGGGTGAGATAAGAACTAGCTCTACTGGCCAGCTGATTGGAGGAAGCTCTTCGTTTAGTATCTGACATGAGGATTTTGGACAGATTTGATCAGAATGAATGTAAGGTAACATTACAAACCCATTACCCATTTTTGGATTGACAGAGTTTGGCCATGGTCAGTTCTTACCAACATCGTGCCATGGAGTAAGACGAAAAAAGAGGCTTCAAAAGCACTCTTCAAAAAACCTGTGGGTGGCATCACAGGTTTGTCCACTTTTAATTATCAAGACCTTACCCACTGGCTTAGTGAATTGACGATAAGCATGAAACCAGCTTGTGTGGGTAATGTGTAAAGCACTGTGCACAGGTGGTAATAGTTTAAAAATATTTTTATCCATTTTTACATTGAACCAGCTTGCTGACCAAATTCTAAATTGACCATTCACCTTTCTGACATCTGAAGTATGTGGATGAACAAATTGAAACTGTCACTGTAGAGCAAATAGACTGGCTAAATTCAGGTCTAATTAAACATAGTCTAGGTAAACACAATTGAGCCAGTTAAATCCAGTTCCAATCCAATTTAATCCCAATCAGTTGGAATAAATACTGTTCAGTGAAATCCAATTCTTGGAATAAGTGACGCTTGCTTGATCTGATGTTTATAATGAAAAAAATCCCCAAACTGAGTGACAACATTGTCGGTGAGGTTTTGATGGTCACCTTGGAAATGCCGAACTGCATCCCTGCAGGAGATCCATCTGCCCTCTGCTTTGTATTTTACTCTCTGGCATGAGATCCTACCCAACTACCTTTTCCTGACATTTTCAAACATGCATGTTCATGCCACTGGCCCCTCCCCTGCACTCACGCTTCCTCCTAGTTTCTCACAGTTCCCCGTTTCACCTATTGAACCCAGCCACCAGCCCAGGAATGGAAGAGGGGGAACGGCAGGAATGTGGCTCCCAGGTCCAGCCAGAAACACAAAACAAGCAAGGCAGAACTGAAATACCCCGCCTCCTGGGAGCCGAAGCCTTCTTTTCTTACTGGTTAGCTGCCGTAGGCTGACCACCTATTCTCCATCCTCATTGGCTGCCTTTCCATTTTCACTCCCTGCTGTTCCTCAGCCTATCAGAGCGCCTTCATGCTGTTTAAAGTGTATGATGTGTGTGTGTCATCACTCTGATCCTTACCGACAGCACCGTCTCGAGTCTTGCCTGGTTTCAGCAACAACATTGTGGAATAATTGTTCTGAAGCACCTATTGGTTCTTGTTAACTTCCGTGCAGGCATATTAAAGCTGTAATCCACACATTAGTGTCACAGGATTATTGCTGTCATAAAAAAAACAATGTTTAACAATATTAGACAGGTAGTATGGTTTTTCTGAGGCGTATTTTTCCACCGGTCTATGCAGGGCCACATGGAAACCAGGCCAAATGTATGGCTATAGGCCAAGTTTCTACACTTCTATTAATAGACTGCACTTCATCCTACAGTGGAAAATGATAGAGATAAGTCAGGTCAGTCAGCTGTGTCATCTGGGACGTTGGCAGGTTTTTAATGTTACAATATAATCTCATAACTAACTGACTACAGTTTAACATATGAATTAACCACATGAGTGTGTCAAAGGTTGGAGACATGATGCCTTTAAAAAAAAAAAAGGGAGTGCAGACCAGGCACAAATATTGCCACATTTTTCTTTTGGCTTCTTATTTCCACTTTTTAGTTGAGAGCTTTTGAAGGGTTGAATGAGGACTCTTAGGCAACTTCCAAGTAATATTCCAGTTTATGTATGCCATGAAAGAAATTATAATACAGGTTTTCCAAACAAGCTTCTCAAATTCATATGCCAAGAAAGTATCATTGGGGATAAAAAGACTAGACTCAGATGTTTGGTGCCCTTGAAATGACAACCATCAGGGAGGCAAGCATTATCTTTTGTTTAAATGTAATTAATTTTGACAAGGAAAGAAAAAACTTTTCAACGTGCAATCAAGTCTATTTAAATTTAAGAACATTATTCTCCAGTGCTCACTTCAAATGGTTCAAATCAAAGGGTAAAGTTTTTCTTTCAGTTTTATAGAGATGTCTTTTTTTTCTTATTCCAAGTGTTTCAAATTACCATGTATTTTTTATGCATTTGTTGATGTAGTCCAGTTAGCAAAATGTAACTCCACCACAGGTTTTATTGCCAGAAATCTCCATTTGTTTTTGCTCTGAGAAAGATTCTCACCTTCCACGACCGTCTTTTGATTTTGATAATTCAACTCCAGTTCTGTTATTTTATTCTAATAAACAAATTTTAAATCAGTGCAAGGATGTGCATATCCTTGCATGTAAATCTTGTCCTCCTTGCAGGCTTCAGAGAAAAGGTTTTGGGGGTGGAGGGGAGGCAGGCACCCACGCAAGATTGTAGCTGATGTTGCTCTACCGCTCCCTGGATGTTATCTTTGTTGCTGGAACACGTGCAGCAAAGACTACAAAATACTTGCACTCGCTGGAAGTAATTAGTGTTTGCGATTATGTGATCAGAACAGATTGTCCTCATCCTTATTAGCTTTGTTTACTCATTTACTTGCAGCAATAGGTCAAGCTGAGTTTTAAGACAATCTAAGTGTGTGTTCGGATTCCGATTTTTGGCTCAAAACATTTGTGAAAGCCTCTGTGAGCCTTTAAAGGCGTATTCACACGGTAACTAGATGAACAACTGCCTTTCACGTTCCTATGAAGGAGTTTCATGGGGTTTTGGCTATTATTCAGCCAAACTAGAGTGAATCTGGTCTGTTGTTGTACTGTGCTGGAAATCCACTTCTCTTTCAGCTCAATCAGTGGACGACAGTAATTGACAGAAATCCACAAAAGCCATCACAGCTCATGTCAACCAGTTTGAATATTTCACTCTGGCTATCCACACAGAGCTTTTACAACACGTATGTGTGTCACAATACCTGGAAGCCTTGGGTAGTACATTCAAATTCCCACTTGTATTCAAATAATATTAAATCAAAATTGAATGTGTCTCAGCGTCAGCTCTTATTTAAAATTAAAAAAAAAAAAAAATCATAAAATGTTGGACAATAATGGCCAAGCAGGATTTCTTAAACAGTACTCGGTTCAGCTTAAAGGCATCATTTTGAAATACAGCTCAACCAAAGTAACATTAATCTTTGTCAATGTGTCTGAAGCAAAGCACAAATAATAGTGCTACTATTTTACATGAGCATCTTGACAAAATGATGGATCGTTGTTTGGATACTAAAAGACAAGAAAGATAAAATAAAACTGTTGTCCTACCCCGGGGGGCGGAGGGAGGATGTGTTCGGTTTGAGAGCTATACCCGAACTATTTAAAGTGCATGATTATCATATTTTGTCACATTGTCCTTTCCTTTTTTTTAGTCTTACACCTTTATTAAATGTCTTCCCAATAAGTCAGCAGATTTCCTTTTACAGGCATTCGAATAAATCCTCGTATTAAATTTGCAGTACACGGTGACGGGTCCTGACAGTCCAGCTGCTAACAGTTTTGTGTGTTTTAGCTAATTAATGTCTCAAGATTAATGTGTTGATGATTTAATGGTGTGAAAACATTACATATTCTGTATTAACAGCCACACTCTTTGCCTTCTTTGAGTGCCAAGAGGCATTTTTGTCAAAGGAGGTGTTCATTAATCTTATTCACTTCACTAATGTATGCCATTTAAATAAGGGGAAACTAACTGTTGAAATGGTGAGAAGTAGCCGCATTGACTGCAGGGTTGAGGTGTGCAGTCTGAAACCTCCCGTCAGGTTTCTTTTTTTCTGGTGAGAGAAGAGATATTTGGTTGGAGCCTGGCTCTTCCACTCATCTGCATCTTATTTGAATTTCCTGCTTGCATAATTCCTTGGTTAATGGGGAACTGCTTTGCACTGCCACAGCTGTTTTGCCTTTCCTGCCTGGCAAGAAACGGCGCTCACACAGCGAGAGGAGAGGAGGCGGTGAAGGGAGGGAAAAAAAATGTTTAAAAAAGAAAAAAATCTGCAAGTCATGTGGTGCAAAAATACAGTACAAACAATGTGTGATCCCCTGAGGATGGACGAGGAGGAATGGAGTCAAACATCACCCTCCTCGTGCCCCCCCCCTTCTTCTCATCTACACGCACTCACGCAAACACACTGTACAACTACCACACCCCCTTGAACAGAGCCACACTGAGCATGTGCGTTGATGGTGATGAGCCTCTCTTTTCCCTCTTGGGTCCCCCCTCAACCTCCTCCTCCTAGTCCTCGGCTCAGCCGTGCCGGTCCTGTAATTGGCTAGTAACAGGCTTGGGCAGCGCCACCACGTTGCACCATTCGGACTTCAACCAGCCGCATTAGTCTGTTTATGCATTCACAGCCCTATTAGAGGCTGTTTGTTCGCTCATTAACAAACCTGAGCTGGAGTTTGAACCTTGCCACAGATGCTTTAATCGCTCAAAGAACTCAGAATGTACGGGAATTTGTGGCAGTCGCATTGACACCATTAAAAGACCGAGGTTCTCCTATTGATTTAGACCAGTAGCACAGTTTGTCCTGAGCTCCTGAGTGTGTAGATCCTGGATTTAAATAAATCTAAGGAGACTTTTCATGAATGACCCATTTAAATTTTATATCAGAACACTAAACAGACTCATTCATTCTTTTTTGTGAAACAGGTTTTTTTCATATGGGTCAGGGTTGCTGTCTGCAGCGCATCTGTTGTAACCGAACACCTGAACTATACATTTCATGTACAAATATATTTGTTTGTCTACATCTTCCTGTCTGCTCACTGTCAATTTCTTGACAAGTCTCAACTGCTCATAAAGTTTTAGCATTAAGAAAAAAAACATTTGAATAAAAACATAAAATCAAATTATGTATCATAAAGAAAAATTGCAAGTCAGTGAAGTGGTTCTCACTTTGTCAGTTTCAACAAAACTGTTAGTTCTGACATGGTCATGGTATGATGTCAGTGACATTATCAAATGGACCCCCGTGACCCATTTGGTGCAGTATGATGACTGTATCGCTTTTGAATATTTGATAATTCACCTTTTCATGGTATTAACCTATGGTTTAGTTATTTTAAATACCCCTCATGACATTAGTTAAATGTCAAAGAACTCCTCCATTTTAAATTTCGTGAATATACTCTGTTGGCCATAAAGTTGGAATAAAACACTTTTTACAATAAATGATTTTAAATAAAAATGGGAATTTTTCTGACAACAAAATCATTCCAACTTTATGGTCAATCGTGTATTAACATGTTCTGAGTAAATGTGATTTGCTTGAATATTAAATATGATATGTCTTTTAGGGTGTGTTTTCAAAGTTCTCTTTAACACTAGATTGTTATTTATTTGACCCAATGTCAGTTTCATGTAAATATAAATATTTGATTCTTCTTTCAATTTCAGGCAACTAAGAGGCATTTAGTTTTGTCGAATATGGCTTAAATTCAGTGGAATGAAAGGTATTGATTACACTGTATTACATCACTTTTTGTTGCTCATATTTGTCAAGGCTGTTTTTTTGTGTGCATGTGTGAGAGTTTAATCTTTTTTCCATTTCATTGTTCATTATGAAAGATTTTGTTGTTGTTCAGGTTTCGTCGATTTGGAAGACATTCCTCGAACAGAACACAATTCATCCAGGAATGCTGTTAAAACTACTTTAACTATACAGAGCAATACTAGAAAAATTTGCAGTAATCAGAAATGTTATAATACAAACATGTCTGGACTCTCCTTTTTGTTGCAACAAACTCCATCAGAGACTTCTTGCTACTGCTTATAAAACAACTATGGGGAGGAATTTTGCCTTGTTATTCCTAACAGAGAAGCTGGAGTTTGTCGGTATTCCATCAATATCAGCAGTCTGATTTGGTTTTCTTAAAACAGGAATATCTTATTACTCTTCTGCTGCTGATTTAATGTTGCTTATCATTGTCATGGTGAATTACAGAGTCTTGACTAATCTTCAGGTACTGGAGAAGTGCTTGAGATTTTTCTTTAAAATTTGATTTCTTTGTTCTCTCAGTGATGATAGGGAGTTTGTTATCTGGCCAGTTTTAATAAATTTTCTCCTGTTTGATACAAAGAATTAGTCTGCTTCTTTGGGATTTCAGTGTGATTTCCAGGGGGTTGTACCAACCAGAAGAAAGAATGTGGACTTCATTGGATAGTTATACAATCAGTCAAAGAAATGAAACATCTTGGTTGTTTTGAATAGTGGCTCTTTGACCTCCTGTTTGAGTCACCGCAGGCCCCATTAACGCTGTTGCTATTGGTTCAGTTTGTTCTGTACCGTTGGAAATGGCTGTGAATGGAAGGGGTACCAGACCCATTTCATCAGGGACAGTTTTCTTGAAGTGACTGAGTTGGACTGGCCAGACCTAGGAATCCTTTCCTAAAGGTAGCAAAATATCATCAAACCATGCCACTCCCACCAACATGCTTCACAGTAAAGGTTTGACAGTTAGGAATGGTACCTTTTCTCCTTTAGTGCTGTGTCTTTTGGAGGAAATGTCCATCTTTTTATTTGAAAGAGGCTCCACCAAGGGTGTTATGGAACATCCAATTTTGCTTGAGAATGTATTTATTTATAGATATCATTTGCAGGGAAGCTACACTGGGGAGCTGGGATCACTTGTGTTGTTTTTATGATTTATGAACAAGGCTCTTTCAGCTTTGACATGATTTTAACACATTTTGAAAAGCATTGCAAATGTTGTGATCGAAACATCAGTCTTTCTGAAGAATCAAGCGCGCACTTTCAGTCTTATTTCCTTCGTAAGGACACTTGAACATAGTAGCTTTAAAAGGAGCTGTTGGCAAAGAGGTTTATGAAATGATGCCATGTGCAGTCTTTTCCCAACTAATCTAAAAATCTCTTTTGTCTCAGTTGTGTGCTTATGAAGTCAAATTATTCTCTAGTTTTATCTTAAGTGTTTCTCAAACATTTCTCTTTAACCTATTGTCACAGTGGGAGTTAAATCAGTAAATCTTAGAGAAAGGCCCAATCCTTCAGGCAGTCTTTGGTTCTCAAGTGGCAATAAAAATGGCATCTCGACGAGGTTACTGTCATGTGGTGTGACAGGCTGGCATATAATACAGGAAGATTCGTTTGAGAATGTAAAGTTTCTGGTTGTGTTGAGTTGTGGTTATGTGCTATGTAGTATTTTGAACGTTTTAAAAACAAATCTATCTAAACTACAAAACTTTAATGCCGCCAGGACTCCGTGACCCTGTGTAGGAAGAAGTGAGTGGATGCACGGATGTGGATTGGGTTGTTTTATAGATTTGGTACAAATACACAAAGCAATGCTACTTTTTCTTGGAACAAGCTACATTATTTTTGCTTTCAACTTTTTGTAGCTCAGATGCCTGATTTGTTTTGCTATTTCTGAACCTGTAGCTTCTGATTCTTGTAATTTGTGTCTGAAAACTCGCTATGAGTCACAACCCAGTCAAACCCGAACACAGTCACGATTTACATGACTGTCAGTATCAAACAAGTTCTTCAGATATAAATAAGGTTTTTTTTCCCTAAGAGTGAGTAGGTTATTAATTTCCTTTAATTTCTAAGGAATTTAGGACCAGCCATCTGCTTGTTGGTTCTCTTTAAATCGGGAATGCTCCTGTAAATTTAGCAAAGCTTCAAAGGTTTGTTACAGTTTGAGCGCATACAAACACAAGATGGCACAGTTTCCAGCAGGGTCATTTTAAGTTCAAGCTTTAAAGCTGCCATTTTAAGCTGCATTAGTGGGCATTTATACTTTAATCCTTATAACCATCATTCCGTTATTTTGGTCATTACACTGCAGAGGAATGATTAACCAAAAGAAACTAACAGGACTCCTGAACTTTTGATTGTTGCCTCAGAATTGGTGCTGGACTGTTACTGCCACGCTCTGACAGTAATATTGGAGCGTGGGTGTGTGTGCGCGTGTGTGTGTGTGTGTGTGTGTGCGCGCACGAAAGGAAACCTTCAACACATGTGCTGACATAATGCAATGAATGAGATCTTATTAGATGTCTTTAACCTTTGTGCGTGCATGTCCCTGTGCAGGCATATAAACCTTGTGTGCTTCCAGATCAGTCACAGCTCATGTGTCCGTTTTATTACACTGGTGTGGTGTGGATAATTTTTTTTTTTTTTTTCCTTCCCTCTAGTCTTTTATTCGGCTCGTTGCATCTTGGTCTTGTCCTGTTATTAACTCGGTTTAGGACCGGTCATCCAGACATATTGAGTCCTCAGCGACAGGAGATTCCTGCTTTGCTTCACCAATAACTACGCAGGAATTCAGCGGCGTGCAGATCAGTAATGAAATCTGGGGCCTCTTTGTTATTCAGCCCTGTTCGTTGTTATGATTTGAAGTCAGAGAGTGCAGACTGAACTCTGTGAGAGTCTTTAATTGACACAGTGTGTTTCGCGAGGATTCTTTGATATCCAGAAAAGCTTGTGCATTTGTTTATCTTTGCATTCTGATAGAAAAGAGATGTTCTACATGTTGATGTGAACTTTAATTTGGATTTCAAGATGTTTTTCACTTAGGAAGAAGGTATTTTGAATTAAATTTAATGAAAAGAAAGGTGTGTGACAGATTTATAGTAGACATTTCTGTACTGAAGACATCAGTAAGATGAGTTGAGAATTAAGTGGTCTACAGAAATGAATAAATTAAAACTACTAGCCTTTTTTAAACTTGATCACATGATTCTCTTGGTCACAGTGCATTTTTAAAATTTTCAGTGTTGAATGTTACCTTGCACTTTCCTTTTCCAGTCAAAACACCTCATTAAAAGTATAAACATTCAAGTTTACTAACCATTTAACCATTTAGTTTTGTTCTTTTTAAACTGGGAGTGGGGAAAGTATTTAAGGTCCGAAGCGTGATTTACCTTTCAACGCAGTAACTACTCATGCAGTCTAATGTGCGGGACCTACGTTGTTGTTGATAGCCCCTTTTACATTGGCGAATATTCCACGTTTAACATCTAAATCTAGCATGCCGTATGTCCTTTCTACATTAACTGACACTGGATGGCGTGTCGAGCTGACCCCACGAATAACCCGCCTCTCAGGGGATACTCAATCACAGGTCAGGACTAATGTAAACAGAAATGACGTGGGGTGGCAGGTGGGGGGTGGGATTTGTTAATGACAAGACGAGGATGTCCACAAACTCCTCATCCTCAGAGCTGTGGACGTCATAAATCAGCATATTACAGAACCGTAATCTGCAACTAGCTACTAAAATGACAGCTTTGGAAGAAATGAAACTCTGGTCATTAACAAACTGAAGAGCCTCAGAAAGAAGTTATTTGCGTTCAACACGACAGAGGGCAGAGGGAGACTACTGGTCATATTTGTGCTGCACGATTTGGGGGAAGTTACTACACAAATACCATCATTATTCAGCATGGATCCACCACCCGCTCCATGTCCTGCATCAGCCCACTCTTTTGATGTTGGTAAACCCAGCAAGGTCAACCAAACAGCTGTCATGTTTCATAGTACCACTTGATAATGCCTCTCGACTCATCATCCCTACCCTCAACTTGGTTTCAAGCACCAGATAGGCAATAACACGCCTTGTGTTTACATTGCCTAATGTGTTCATCATCCAAGGATAAAAGCAATAAAAAAAGCAAGGTCTGATCTAAAAACAGCTGATATATGTCGCTCTGTAATTACACCACCAGACACTAGGCAGCAGTGCAGGTGCTTTTCTGCAGCATTTAAGCTCCTTTGCTTTACTTCCTTTATGTAGGTCAGACATAACAATGAAGCAAATAAAGCAATACCTTTTAGTTCAACCAAATAAATGTTGAGCAACAGTATTTTTTATTCATAACTGCAGCAATATATCTTTCAAAAACAAAACCGGCAGGTAAACACTCAACCGATGCATTTCATGTGATTTCATGAACGATCGTTCCAAAACTCAACACCCTCTTGCACTTTGATGGCAAATTGTATCATGGTACTTCTATCTCAATGCAGAAGTTGGGAAGCTAAACCACATACGCTTTGCATGAGTTGACAGAGAAGCATAAGCCTGGATTAAGATTAGAGCAAAGTCAGAACACTTTTGCTTAAACTCGCTGATGGCAAAATTCAAAGCAAGGAGACAGATTTCACTCCAACGAAAATGTAAGCCTTTTATGTGCTGTTGAAGTAGGCTGCGAGTTAATTGAGCTCATTTGACAGTCTTAACATGAGAAAGTTGTCAAAAAAAAAAAAAAAATCAAAGCCAGAAAAAAGAAAAATGGGCGCCAAAGTGCTTTGAAACACCTGTGGTGCTCCAGGAATTAATGTGGGCATTACAAATATCACAGGCATCAAACAAGAGCTTAATAGTCTATACGTTTTGTAAAAACAACTATTCTATGGCACCAATAGAAGCTGGTCACATGACTACTGCAGCAGGACAGACAGTTTAGGGGTGCATTGAATTATGGGAAGTAGACTGGTTAGTGGCTTCACAGAAACTTTTCCAGAGGTACAAAACCATCTTGGTACTTCTTGCATACTTTAGATTAAACCATAATATTACTAATCACATTGTATACATAGTATGCATACTGCATACTATGTGGTAAATTTAAAAAAAAAAAAAAATGAGTACAGTCTCTTAAGAAATTTTCCACATCTAGCTCAGACACCATATGCTAAAACCAAAGCTTGTCCCAGTTCACAGGTTATGGTCATTTCCATAACTTCTGTGCCAGAAGCTGCCCAGATTGGACCCAAATGCATCTTCTATCACTGAAGCCATGTAATCTGTGTAATTTGATGACTTTTTTTATGCCAAAGTGTGTTTTCATGTTTGTTGGAAGTGTGATTTTGGAGGTGTGGTTTATGATAGAACCTAGATAGGACATGCTGAGCTATTTGTTTTTTATGCTTTCGAAATATACCTCAATCTTGCTCATTTTCACGTCCTTGATTCATAACTCTGCACACCAAATAATGACCAGTTAATTTTTTTTTTTTTTTTTTTTTTTTTTTGTTTGTGATCAGTGATTCTGACAGCTATCACTCTTTTTAACTGCACCCAGTGTTTGGACACAAGCTACTGAAGCAACAAAAAAAGAAAGGTTTGAAACAGGCTAAAATTATGAGCTGGAGGATTTAAAAAATTTAAGCCATTCTACAACAATGGCTTGACCTTTTTCTATATTTAATTTCATTGCCAGTGGGGAAGAAAACTGAGCTTTAGTTGCAAAGTGAAAATAATGAAAAGGCAGGAACAAATTGGAGAACATTGTTTGACATGATTCACCATCTGATTCACTCTGTTGTGCGTTATTGTAAACAAGAATCCTCTCTCTCATTGACCTGATTGATTAAATTCAGGTTAGGACACGAAAAAAAGGAGAGAGGCACCAATGCGTTTTATAGAAGGAAAAAAAAACAACCCAAAAACTAATTAATCAGGGCCGACTGGTTCATTAGCATGTTTTTGTAAGCATTAATTAAGATATGCAAAATATCCAGATGAGCAGCACAGCCTAAATATATTTTAAGGGAATTGTCAAACGCGGAGGTATGGACCGGAAAGTAGATCGAGGCCAGGTCCTCTGCCATGGCATTAATCTGAGGCCTCTTGCGTCAGAGCCGCAGGAAGTTCAGCATGTACAGGAATTTGTCTCTGTGACTTTGACACTCGCATATGAATATGTCTCATGTAGTGACACAGAGCAGAGACAGCTGAGCCTCGCACATGATGCAAACTCCCTGCAAGACCCACAACGTGCAGTTACAGTGCAGATGAATGGAAGCAGACCCTCTGGTGCTTGTGCGACTCCCAGTAAATTTGTTCTCTTTGATTTATCACAACACAAAATCAAAGTATTGGGGATCACACGTTTACAGGTTGAGCCAGGTTGAGGAACATGTTCCATGTGGTGCCAAAAAAATCAGGTTCAACACTGAAAGCGTCATTCCGCTAAACACATAAACACACACACGCACACTTGTTGCAACATCCCCAGTGGAAAACTACAATCAACCAACCAAACGTGCATGTTTTTTGGACTGTGAGAAGGATTATTTAACCTGCCTCTTGATGGCATCTACTGTTGTTTGTACAACATTCCAATCATTTGCATGGTGAACTACAAAAAAGATGACCGTTTTTAGTGAGGCGATGATCGTAGAGTGCTCTCACGGCATTTGCGAGCAGACAAACAGACACACACTCATTCCCAGAGTAGAGCTGGTTAGCGCAATCTTGGTGATGGATGGAGGATGAGGTCAGTCCTTAGGGGGATCCAGACTCTCTGGAAAAGACCTGTTGTTTTCTCTCTCGCGCTCTCAGTGTGTGTCTCCCTGCTGTGCTGCAGTCCTCTGATGATCTCATCCACTCACGCACAGCGCCTCGGTAACCCACACAGACTCACTCTCTCTCACACACACACACACACACACACACACATCCTGGGGAAAACACTGCTGGTGATTCCCTCTTAAAGGAGCTTCATAATATTTCACTGTTAATCACTGACCAGGATGAGGATGGCTGTGAGAAAAGAAGTAAACCCTCACCATGCACAGAAACAGCTTTTGTTACACGCTTTACAAAAACCTTTAGTTTGCTTTTTAATAATAGTAATAATGATGAGGTCATTGGGTGTTTTATTGAGCATTTTTATGTAAGGTATAAGTAAATTGTGCCAGTCTGATTATCTGGCAAATGTGGAACAAATTTAAGGTTTAAAGTCTTTTTTTTGGCAAACATACTTTTCTTTAAAGGCCACTCTCCTCAGAAAAAATATTTCAGATTTTAATCAAATTCAATTAGTTACATCAGCGCACGAGATGAATTTCCAAAGTATTGACCTATTCTTAATTTTGGGATCAAATTCAACAGATTTACCTCTGAAAGAAACTGACTTAATTGGATGTGCCATTTCTGCTTTTTAAAAAAAAAAAAAAAGCTAAGTTTTTACAGGCTCATTAAGAAGTTTCATTAACTAATCGTTGTATTGTTTGGTTTTTTGTTTTTTCTGTTTCAGAACCAAATAAAAACAAAAGGAAAAAGGACAGACAGAGACATTTGTTTTCCCTTTCTTTCAGTATTGATGTAACATTGATATTGTTGTTTTCTCACATTTTGCTCAGCCAGTAATTAATAAAAAATATTGATTTGGGTTGTTTACCTCCTTGAAGAGAGAGACCAACAGTCAAAAATACATTTTTTTGGCCTCAGACATAGAGGACATAAATGGAAAAACTGTAGGACCCAGCCAGATGTTGCATTTTCTACATTTGTTGCCATCACTTCATCACGTGCAAGTCAAAAGGTAATTGGTTCTGAGAGTCGAAGAAATGTGCCTTATGTATGTATATATATATATATATATATATATATATATATATATATATATATATATATATATATATATATATATAAAACACATATATATAAAATCTAAAATTGTTTGCCTTACAGGCCAAACAATTAGGCACCAAATTTCTACAATGCAACACTGTAGTTTTATTTAACACCTCTATTCACACAGGTTGATCAATATTTGAATTAAATTTCACACAATTAGTGACATTGCTCGAAGGCAAAATTAATCTGTCAGGTTACATTTTCCTTTTAGAGCAAAACAACAAAAAATTATATTTTCTAGTTTTTCCAATTTGTTTCTGAAACGGAAAATCCAAAGAGCAAACAGCATGCAGATGTTTGACTTATTGTTGTGCTGTTTTTCACTAAACTGTTTGCGTGTCATGTGGTTTTCCATCAAGTTTCTCCTCAATGTCCTTCATCCACAACGCAGAGTGTGGTTCAGTTCAGATGATATAATTTATATTTTATTATTTTCTCAAGAAGGAAGCCACTTCAGTATGTAAAATATTTTATGAATCAGAATGAAACCAACATTTTCTTCATATTTGTTTGGTTCCACATAGTCCTAGTTTGAAACAGTCGCCATAATTACTTTTGAAACCAATATCGTCTTAGATTATAAATGAAATACATCTATCTGGATCTGATTGACTTTTCTTAAACTCTCCTGTCTTTTCCTCCAGAGCTGAACTGAACCAAACACTATTAGTCTTTCTTTTGCTTTGTTTATTCAGGAGCATATTGATCTTCAATCATCTCTTTTCTACATCAAAACCAAACGCAACCTTATTTTTTTCCTTTTTAGTGGAATAATGCATTGATCCACACAGCAGAAAAAAGTGCTGAATGCAGCTCGTGTCGAGGGTTGACTGCTCTTTTTACCCTTGTGTGTGTGTGTGTGTGTGTGTGTGTGTGTGTGCGTGTGTGTGTGTGTGTTCCCTAAAGAACGATTTCCCTTTGGGTTAAAGTTGAGAATTCAATTCCAAAAGTCGATGTGAGCTCGGCACAGAAGATGGGTAGGAAAAAAAAAACCCAAAAAACTACACGAGGTGTAAATACAAAGGTGTAATGCACAAATGCCGCATGCAGCTGTTTATTAGACAAACACTTGCATGCAATCACACAGCTGTGAACAACAAAGTTAAGTATGTAGAGCTGTTTGTGAGATCATGTCTACACACAAACAAACAGACTTTGATGAGCAATTAATCACATTTATTTCAGTTCGTGTTAAACGACAAAGATGAGTTCTGACAAGACACGTGTCAAGTCTCCATGTTTGACAAGCTTAGTGACTTTCTAGTTTGTTTATTTTGTTTCCTCACATGTCCATATGTTCAAATAATCATTTTTCTTGTCATTTATTTATTGTCCTGATTACACCCTCCCCTGTGTCTCCTGGCCATTTCTCTCCCCACCTCCCTACATTTTTTTAATATATGTATATATCTGTATATATATGTGTGGTTTTCAAAGTCACTGACCAATAATGAGAAATGAAAAAAGTGGTTTACTTCCTGCTGGTCCAGAGTAGTTTCTGTAGAAGTGTGGAATACAGCAATTAAGCACAAGCTGGCAGGGCTGATTGGCACCACGGTCCTGCATTTATGCTCAAGCAGGTCCTGCCTCTGCCATTATGTGTTACATTAGGCTTAGGTGCACCATTGGTTGCCAATCTATGTGCCAGGAAATTTCACGTAAAGATGCAATTTACATACCCCCTCCCATGTCATCTTTCTGGACGTTCTGTTGCATCCTGTTTGATTTGCCAAAACACTGGGTTGACAGAAGAAGAGACAATAAGGAAGATAGGTTTAACTTTGTTTTTGTGTCCATGCAGTAGCTTTGAAGTAGTTAAGATCAGCAGTTTTCTCTCTTTGTGTGTCTCCCTGATGATCATCCTCCATCAGGATGATCATCAGGGAGACAGCAACCACCAGTAGGTTTTCACTAAGCTCCACTCTAAGGAAAATGGGACTAAGTGGTAAATTAAACTTTTGTCCTTTTCTGTCAACAAAACAGTAAATACATCTACCTTGCAAAGGAATGGTTTGACTGCTGTCTTCTGTTCAGGGAGAGTCAAAATTTTTGCCAAAGTCAATATTTCTGAGCTGTAGCCAAAGCAAATTGAAATCTGCTTTTTTGCTTTATTCATGGAATATCTCCTCACCATCCACTAGCTATCAGTGCCATTGCAGCCAATCACTTAAAAGAGTAGGGTTTGTGAAACACATGAAGTGGTGGAGGGGAAAAGGTTTGGGATTTCATGGGGGAGGTTCCATGTTTTCTCAGGGAGCACTGGAGGAAGGGGATATGGGGGCTACCTATATATGTTTTGTTGCTGTTTTGTTTCAAATATAAAGAGAGATGACATGACATACCCTGCTTCTGAGTCCAAGTTGTGATCTTTTCATTGCAGGTAGTTTTAGATGAGCACCAGCTTCTGTTAATAGAATAAATAGTAACATATTAGTGAAACGTGTGCGAGTACTGTCAAGATCAGTAGACCAATAACAAAAACGGATTACACATTAAGAACAATTATGTTAAAGACATCTTAAAGCTAAGACAAAGAAAATGGCTGAGGTGGCTCTGGCATAAAAATTAAATGTATTTTCATGTCTTTGTACAACAGAAGGCTCCGTGAACTATTAAGCGTTTGTCCTTACAGCTTGAAATCCAGCATTTTGTAAAGTTGAGAGATTCTTTTTGTTGATGATACTTTTAAATCTTTGGTGAATTCCACCTGGTTTTCTTGGATTCCTTTAAGTTCTGATCTATACTCTAACGATGTCTCCTTAAAGTCATCCATCCTTTCTGAGAGAAGGAAAGATCTTGTGATGGATCTCAAGCATTCTCTTCTTTAACACTTAGAAAGTTACTGCAAACAGACCAGAATTCAAAAGAGTCAGTTTCCTTTTAGCTTTTTTCACATTCAAATATTCTACATAAATTGTTGCCCATAAACTTGGAATGAAACATTTGTTTTTACTGATTCTCGTGAAATGATTTTAAATAAAGAGTAATGTTTTCGAAAACAACTTTATTCCTATTTTATGGGCAACAGTATGACAAGTTATAGCACCACAATAAATGTATGATAGTGCTCTTTTTTTCCCTTTAATTTTCTTTTTGTGTAGTCAAATGTAATCCACAGCTGAGCGTCTCTTCTTGCCCATTGCTGTTAGTGAGTCAGTGAATTTTTTTTTGATGAATTATTTGTTTATTTAAATTAATTTTTGTGCAGATGCTTGATCTTGTGATTCGCTAATTACATTTTCTTGTGTTTACTAAGCACCGCTGTCCATGTCTGCTGGTGGTATGATTGAGGTCAATAGAGCAGAGGTCTTTTCTCCTTTTAATTAAACCGGGTTGAATTCATCAAGCATGAAAAAGTTTAAAACAAAGAACCCACCTTTTAATTTAATAAAAGTGGTGCAAGATGTGCAGTGGAATACCTAAAAACTACATACACACAGATGCAATTTCATGTACACACATGACTAAATGCAATAAATAGTAAACTTTAAAGTATTAAAAACAAAATAAAAGAGCATTAGCAGCATAGCAAAATATCACACATAATGACCATAGTTATTGCACAAAAACGGCCATGAAAAGGCCACATTATATAGATGAAAGGTAGTGGTCAGACATGAAGATTTATTTATGTCTTTTGTCCTATTCAGCTCAGTAGTTCTGATGCAGAGGTGGTGGCAGCTGGAAGGGTTGAGTGTTTAATAGAGTTCAGCTCAGATATGGTCCTGCAAAAAAAAGCTGTTTTCCAGAGATGCAGGATTCAGCGTATTAAAGAGCATCGTAGCGCGGCTTAGTTTAGCAAAAATGTATCTGGAACAAAAAAAGAGAAGATAATAGCCCTTTGGACAAATGAAACTAAAGTGTGCGTAACCACAGTGTGTGGTGCTACATTTGCAAAAATCCAACACAGCATGTAAGCACAAGCACGGTGGTGGAGGGGTGATGATTTGGACTTTGTTTTATAGCCAGAGGAGAATAAATAAAATCTCACAGTTAAATTGGGTCATGTAACGCAACGATGAACTCCAGCCACAAATAAACAACACAATTAGTGAAAAAGAAAAAAATCAAGTTGTTGTAATAACCGGATCGAAGTCCAGACCTCAACCAGACTGAAATGCTGTGGTGGGAACATCTGCAAACCTGAATGAGTCAAAGCAACTTTTCAGGCCAAAATCTCTCCAATAAAAATGCAAAAGACCGATCAGGTCATGCAGAAAATGATTGTCTCAAGTTTTTGCTACTGAAGGTGGTTCTGCAAGTTATAGAGAGCTGTCTAAGCTATACATGTGGTACATTATGAGGTTGTATTCACCTCATTTCAAGGTCTAGCTTAGAATTTCCCTCAGCGTGTTTTGATAAGCCTTGAAACTGAAAGCGGGTGTTTTTCTTTTCTAACATGACTATAAATCTTTTCTGCCAAAATATAACTTTAAGTCTGATTAGATTCCACTTAGTGAGGTAGTAAAACGTCTAGTCCTGCAGACAGGACACGACATTGATGTGAAGATTTCCAGAAAAATAGAGTGCAGTCACTTTAAGGCTCTCACTGAGTTGAAACATCTCATTTATTCATTCGCACTTATAATTATGCAATCATAAGAACCCACCTACTATCATATACCATCAACAACAACACTTCTGTTTATACCAGCGTTCTAACTGGCACAGTAACATCCAAACACGTGTACCGAAGACGTGATTCATCTTTTTGATATTTCACTTTTCTCTCACACTTCCTCGCCTTCGTTGACACCCCGGTCTCCTTTCAGATCTCGGTGCAGATTACCTAGAGTGCTGCTACCCTGAGGATCGTCCGGCGAGGAGAACGCATACAGAGAAAAAAAGCAGCGATCGGGAAGGACGTGCACTGTGTAGAGGAAGAGGTGAAACCTCAGGAGGACCCCCAACCCCAAGCCCTTGTCCTCGGAGGAAGTGAAGTAAGTACCAGCATTTCTTTCTTTCCTGGTTTCTCTTTTCTTTTGCTAGCTTTTTTTTTTTTTTTTTAAGTCAAGGATTTAGATTCAATGAAAAATTATACAGTTGGAAAATGAATCCTATTTGAAATCAGTTGCATTTGTGGTTGTGAAGTGGTTTGCTTCTGAAGCAAATAATAATTAAAAAAAAAAAAAGTCAAATTCAGTGTATTATTTATTTATTTTCTCGCTGTAGTCTTGATCTCCAAAATTGTGTTATGGAGAAAGAGCGTCATCTTTTTTTTTTTTTTTTTTTTTTTTATTAAAAAAAGTGCACCTTAGGACCCTAACTCGCTCTGCTTTAACCACCAATGTGACATTTAAAGGTGAGATTTTTTTTTTTTTTTTTTTTACAGGTTACTGAACTTTGGTTGAAAAGGGAGTAAATTATGTTTTCGAAATTCAGCTTTTACTAGCACGACTCAAGTTGGGTTAATGGCAGCCTGACAGGAGGGAGCATGAGGAGATGCGACTCGCGTCTCAAAAGCCAAGAACAAACAAGTAAAACGACATCTTTATGTCATTTTATGTCCCTTATGTTGCTGATGTGAGATTTTGTCAGCTGAGCCTCGACTTGTTCTAGCAACCTGCTCTCTTTGCATTTCTTTTTTTTTGCTGTAAACCTGCCATTTTATCTGTGTGAACAACACGAGATTCATTTTTATCTGGTTCGCATGATGACAGTGTTAAATATACAGCTGCCTTTGATGGAAGCCTCTGGGGAAATTGTTGCATCCATGTAGTGTAAAAGAGCCTTCTCCGACTGATGAATGTGTTGTGTTTGTGATTCAGAAAACGATCATGGTTTCTCCAAAGTGCTAGTAAACAGAGATACTGTAAGCAACAATGACAGATATGACTTTGGGTGAAGCACCTGCAGCCTCTGAGTCACGGTTTATAACTCCAGCACTTTTCTTAAGGTAGTGAAGATCATTTTTCTATACACTCGCTTTAATGCCTTGTCAGATTGAATGTTGTTGATGATTATATAAAATGACAGTGGACGAAAGAAATTTGGAATATTTTCAGACGGCATCAGCCAAGGGTTTGGAGAAGCTCAAAAAATGAAGATGTTGGTGTGTTGAACTTTTGACTGGTACTGCATTTCACATTAATAAAAAACAAAACATGTGGTCTGAAAGAGGCTTTTGTGAAATGGCTCTTTCAAACCACATGATTTTAATCCCGATTTGCCAGTCACAGCTCTTGCCAGTGGGTCGGTGGCAAATCAGCAGCCAGTGGGCGATCAGGACTCGACACTGGGTTGTTATGTGTGAACAACTCAAAGACTTGTCAAAGACTCTCACTGAGCCATTTCCAATTGCTGACAGATATTAAAGAAGCCAAATATCTGGAGTCATCAAGGAAATCCTTAGTCAAACTGCAGCTAATGAGAGTGCAGCGCATCATGTGACATCATATTGATTTCATGTTTGGTGCATAGTTGCACCCCATTTTCCCAAATGTGTTTTGCTGATTTAAAACGTCGTTTTAAGTCAGCAAAACACATTTGTTGATTTGTGTAAAAGAAACATAACTGCAAGACTCCCAATCACAAGACGGTGAGTTGTGTAGTCTGAACAGACCAGCCATCAGTCCATGCTGAAAAGCATACAGTCTGAAACCACTATGAGCACAAAAGTGGGGTTTTAATTTTTTTCTTACAATTGCACCTGCTGTCCACACAACTCTGATAAATTTGGACCTCAAAAACTGAATTTTTGATCTACCGCAGACACCATTTCTATTATAGAGCTCGATATAAGCCTTGCAAGTGTCAACATAATTGTACTTAAGGGTAAACACAATGGTCTGAACCCCATTGATACCTAAAGACGTAGTCTAAAGATAAAATAGATTTGATATTTTCTGACAAATCAGGTAAGTCTTTATTGTGACTAAAACTGGGATTGTTTTATTGTTTTTGACCAGAGGCTAGTCTTTCAGTATCTAAACTAAAACTCATTGCTTCAGATTTGGTTATGTAAAGTCTTCCCATGTTGTAAAGACACTTGAGGAATATTTGCTTATTCTGGGAAAGCCTAAATATTCATAAAATTAATTTACTCCACTGACATCCAAATGTGCTTGTATTAAGTACAGGCGTGACTGTACAATGAAATTATAAGTGCCCCTTGACAAAAAGTGAACTCCTTTTTGTAAAGTAGTCCACTGGCTTCTCGCGTCTGTTTCTTGGCCAAATTCAGTTAAAGACGCTTTATTGTTTTTGTGAATGTACTTCCCACTCTAACCTATATGCTTTTTGGCAAGCTGTATGGTCGTTCCGATGTTCCTTTTGGGCAGCAGAATCTTACTTCTGGCATGTCTGTCTAGCGGTGCAAATTGAGCAATTTGTTTCTAATTGTACAGTTTATACAGCACATTGACATTCTCAGCATATTCTGTAGTAAACTTTTGGAGCACTTGCAAATTTCTTTTGGCATCAAATGCCTTCAACAGAACCAGTTGCGTTAAATATTATGGAAAGAGTGCACTTGGATAATTCTGAAATCATTTTTTAATCTCTTGCCTCATTCAAACATCTACAGCCTCATTTTTCTGAGGGTAGCACAGAGCTCTTTACTCGTCTTGAGCCACATTATTTCCTATTTCCTGTTAAGTAGCCTTGGAAGTTGAAAATAATAATAAATATATCTGTTCAGTTTTAAACCAGTTGTCAGGCACAACAATACATTTCAAGGTTGAACCTTGACATATAAAAAATTTAATGCTTTTTTTTTTTTTTTGGTTAGCTCTTGGAGGCTAATTTGATAGAAATAGTTGCAGCTCTTGACTGTTTAACTACAAGTCAACCAGGAATTAGCCTGGACCCCTTACTGAGCTGTCAAAGTTGTCCAAAATGAGTTTACCTCCCAATGATTGTATTACAGCCATACAATGAATTTGTAATCAATGAATCCTGCACCTTATTAATCCACTGATTAATGTGGTCACTTTTGTATTGATATCTAGCATGCAGATTCTTACAGTGAGGCCAGACCCGAGTAATACAGATAAAAACACAGCAATGCTAATCTTAAGGCTAAGACTGAAATCAGATTACTCTCATGAAATATAATCCCAAAATCATGAAATAATACTGTGGCTAGTACATAGATATTGGACTTTAGGGTCAGGGAACATCATAAGATCAAATGGGGACCAGAGGAAAAAAAAAAAAAAGAAATTAAAGGAAGAAAAACACCATTGACTCTGCACTCAGCCCTAATGAGGACATGCCACATAGGAACTGTGAAGAAAAAGGAATGCAGGGCAATCAAAGTTGCCAATTTTTTCATTTTTCACATTTTTCAAAAGTTAGGCTTGTTGGAAGGCAACAAGAACCACCCGCATCCAGTTTACTCTTCATTCAAAGATACCGCATACATTTATTTACAGTAACAAAAGAAACGTTAAAATCTATGCACAGAATGTAAAAATCAGCATCAACAGTAAGTGTCTACTAAAAAGACTAAAAAGGAGAAGATTGCGTCATCTTTGTGTGGTAGCTCTCTTGGAGATGTCCCCATACCATTTTTTCCCCCCAGTATAATTCTTTTGCTTAAGTTTTGGGTATAAGCTGATATTGACAACTGATCTGACACCAGAAAGATGTTGGAGGTCTTATTAGTTGTCTTAAAGCTGACAGCCTGCACCTCTTTTTCCTTACATGAAAGATGTTCTGTCACCGTCTCACAGAGTTTGAGGAAAGTAGTTTCAGAGAACCACCCTACACTACTGTGACTCCAAGTGTTTACTTAAGTGTTAAGAAAGACATTTTTCGATCGATGACTGACATGGGTCGTCTGGTTATCTCCAACATTGAATTTTGCAATTCTGCCCATTATTGCTATTGGTTTTTGGCTTTTTGGGGGGCATTTCTCACATTTTAGAAAGTCAAACTCCACTTTGCTCCCGTGGTTTCTTCGTTTCCTTCTTTGGCTAAATAAATTTGTTCTTTCACCTGAAGGCTCCTTAGATAAATGTATAAACTTGCTTCTTTTTTTTAACATTTGGCAACATTTGTGCAAACTCTGGTACCCATAGTCTTCCATTATAATCATTTTAGTATAAAATACAGCTATATTACCAGCATAATACTAATCCATACATAATACTTTCCATTCCACCACTTCTCCACCTGCAAACTCTAAATAGGTGTAGGGCAGCATTGCACAACTTGCATAACTTCTGTCCTTGCTTTTAACAGAGAATTGGGATTCTGTTTTTAAAAATTACGTGAGCTTGGATGTTGCAAAGAAGGTAAATAATTACAGATCCAGTTATCCTTTTTGATAGAATTGGTGAGTATTCCCAACCAGAGCAAATCTATTTTTTACTGATATGACACTATGATGTAACAGCGAGTGTCTTCTCGTCCATCAGGAATACAAAACTTCACCATGAAATCAAGTCCATCCTTTTTTTTTTCTTCGTTCTTTTTGTTTCTGCTTCGTCCTTTGGTCCTTAAAAAAACACCACATGGAGACAAAAAGCACAGTTTGGCAAATTTGACAGCTTGGAACACATTTATTTGGGCCTGGGAATTTAGTTTAAGATGCGTTTGCTCTTCCCCCTCATTTGCCCCACACCACTTACCCGCTTGCTTTTTATGGCCACACAAAGTTTATAGACTTTTACTTGCTGTGCTTGCTTAACAAATGTTCAGCACATAGAAATGTTCTCGCAAAAGCAGCTGCTAATGTAACTTTCCCCCCGAGCTAAAAAAAGGTCAAAGGAGCACTTTGACCTTCCCAATGTGACATTTAATTTCCAAAATTCATAACGGACTTACTCTTTTTAGCAGACTGACCTTCTGGTGGAGGAAAAAACTGAGAAAAAACAGGTTTCAGGAGAGGTGGAAAACAGGACAAAGAGGGAGAATCATATTTGAGAGCAAAGCATCAAATGATTTCGCAGCAGAAAGGACAAAATAAGGAGAATAAGAGAACAGGAGAAATCTGATACTTGAGGAAAAGAGCAGCGGAGAAGAGAGGCATACTTCAGACTGTAAGTGAAATCAGACACAGGATGGCTGAAGGAAAGAGGAGAACCTGAGATGGTTTTTCAATCAGGTAGAATCATATTTTTGTGTGTGCGCGGGTGTAGATTCCTCCTCAGCTGAAGCCGGCGCGTTCAGGTCAGCAGGTTCACCTGTAACGGTTCAGACATGGCAGATTTACCGCCTCTAGTGCCCCTGCAGCACTGAGCCAAACAAACTTTGGAGTCTACACCGCTGTATTTGATGGTTGTGTAATCTGAGACATACATTTTGGACACTTTTCAACATCGCCTCCTTTGTTAGAACTCTTTGGTCACTACATCTGCAGCTTTCACGGAGGTCTTGGACTTCTTGGATGTTTTTATTTTTTAACTTGTGTGGCAAGATACCTTATGAATACTAGAACTCACTATGTTTGGCAAGATGACATTTTAAAAAATGAGCATTTGAATTAAAGAATGAACTATGCTAACAAAGTGAAGTTTATTTCCATTAAAGGTAATGTTATTCATTGCAAAGTACAGAGCTAATTCTTCACTTTTTAGATACAACATGAAGTATATTTTTGTTTGTTTTTGTTTTTTGGTTTTGTTTTGTTATTTGTGAGGGTTTGTTCCCCTTTCAGTTTTATTTCATTTGTTCGTATACATCTGTTTTAAAAGTTTGTACAGGAGTAATTTTACCACACGTACAGAAGTAAAATGTAATTGTAGTGATGATTTGATGCAAAAGCAGTGTCCATGTAAAGCTGAGTCTTTTGAAGTTTGAGGAATAAAGATGGACATAGGATCCCAAGTTTTGTCAACAGATTCATGAAAAAAAATTGAACTTTGTGAAAATAATGTTAAGATTTAAAAGATTTTGCATATTTTGCTTTCTAGAGTGTGCGTCAATAAACAATTGGAAAAATAAAATGGGCAAGGACATAATCCTAAATTAGACACCCATGTACTCTGATCCCACACACTGTGTTGTAACAAGAACCATCATTAATCAGTGTCACCACGAGGAACACATCAGGAAAACCTTTGCTGCACCCCTAGGTCCCACCAGGCGCAGAAGAGAGAAAATAAAGAACCACAAGTAAATCCACATTAAACCACAAAAGCCAAGGGTTTGAGAGGAGGTGTGAACCACCATAGAAGTTGAAAAACACATGTCATTTGATACCATTTTTCTTTTTTATATGTATCATTTCAGAAAGGACAAGACAAGGCGAGAAATACGTCTTTAAATGAACAGATTACTCCCTGAAGCTCAAATATTCTTAAAAAAAAATAAAACCCTATAATAAACTCCTATGCTCATACATGCCGCCGATCAGGCAGCAGTCAGGGGCGAGAGCTTTAAATATAAAACATACCTGTGCAAATCAATAAATAAAGTTTTGTGATGAAGGCATTAACTTAGAAAAGTGCAGTGAGATTTAAGGGTGATATGTACTTCCATTTTCATTATAGTTCTAAATTGCATACCATTCCAAGTTATTAAACAAGTTTGTATGTTTTGAGATTTACACTCATTCCAAGTAGGGCTCTATTTAAATAGCAGGATCGGATGTGATCGGTGTTTTCAGAGTGGTTTGCTCGTAAGCTGCTAAATAAAATCAATGTGGAGTACAGCCGAGGCTGATGGGAATGTTTTACTGGTATTTGTTCTCTTCTGGACCAACTGACAGACAGAGCAGCATTCCCATCCCCACAAACAAGCTGCGAACATGACTATAAACCCCGGGATGATGAAATGAAGGGAGTGCCCATCAATTATCATGTCACATTCAAAGCCACTAAAGACGGTTGTTTTCATCACATTCTGAAACACTCCACCAGCGGTGGAAGTGCCTGGTGGATTCAAACCAAACACCAAAACATCTCGTTGATGTTGCACAAGGATTGCAAAAGTACTAAAAATATTAGTGAGTGCTGAAAGTCTTCTGTTAACATGGAAAATGTGTGTTTCTGAACTTTAATGTTTTCTCCAACTATCTGTGTTTTTGTTTTTTTTTCCTAGTTGACCACTAGCAGCAGTAGTCTCAGGGTTTACCACTGCAGAAAACCTGACCGACTGAAGAAAACATTTACCGCCACTTGGCTGCGATCCAGTGTTTCTCTGTTTTTTTTTGTTTTTTTTTTCCTTTTTTCCTCCAGCATTCTTCTGGGCAGCAGCCAGCCTGCAGGCCGGTGCCAGCTCTGCTGACTGCTCGGGAAGGATTGTTTTCACTGTACTTGTGCTTTGTTGAATTGGCTGTGTGATGCTCAGGGGGTGGAGCGCTGCACTGATACTACCAGGGTGATGGGTGCAGTTTGCACATGGGTCATCCCGGCTAAAAATATTTACATATAAGGTTGCTGTGAAGCACCTTGTCTGAAAGCATTCACCAAATAGCAGGCTGCTGAGTTTGCAGAAGCAGCATTTCACCAGATAACTTTTGGGTCTTTCTATTTTGCTTCACTGCGTCACAACTTTCCCTCTTGTAGCTTTAATGTTAACTGGATTTCATGACCCTTCATGCTTTTGAAACTGAATTTAAAAACATTTTGAATCATGTGTAAAAGTGTGTGGCTGCAGAATTATTGCTTTTGATGACTGTTGTCTACAAAATTAGATCATTCGTTTTAACTAATGGGACAAAATACTTAACTTCATATCATATCTTTAAGTTCAGCAGAGCTGGATCATGTTGACTAGCTTGTGTGGGGGTAGTGGGTGGGGGTTAAGTAGTGACATCTGAGGCGGTCGAGGTGGTCCTAGTTCTCCTTGATTGTTTCCTCCCTCCTTCCTCCCCACTATCCCCTCACTCGCCTGCTACAGTTGGGGGCTCAGTTTCTGGTGGGTCGTGGCGGGATGGGTCATCCCTGGGACCTGGTGGTTCTGGTGGAACAAGGGTGGTTGTGCTGTGATGGGGGATTGTGGTGTGCATCCCTGGGTGGCTCTTGCTGACCTGGCCTCCTGGGGGATCCCTGGCTGGATCCCCACTAGATGTGGTGAATTTTGGGGGTCTGGTGTGAGGTGGCGCTGGATTCTGCCCCATAGGTCCTCCTGGACAGGAAGGCATGTGCCATGTCCCTCATGGGGTGGTGGGTGGGGTTTGGGGCCAGTGGGCCCCCCTCCCCACCCATTTGCCATCTCCTTGGTGCTGCAGGTGTGTGGGGGCCCTGCTGTCTGGTACCCTCAATGTATCCTGGGCTGTTTCTGCCTCCTGCCACCTTGGGAGTGGGGATTCATCACCTACACTGATCAGTATTCATGGGGGGGACTAGCCAGCTGGATGGCTTCTGATGAGCTAGAGAAGAAATCCAATGCACTCGTAAAGTTCTGCTGCATGGCACCAACCCAACACACCAGAACCAACTGTAATTTATCCCAAAGTTTTGGTTGCAACCAGGAATTGTTGCTGAACTCGTGTTGGAAGTCAGCATCACCGTGTTAGGTGTCTCTTCCACCCTGACCATTTCACCTCTTGCACAAATTAGGGGGGTTATATCCAACATAACCACAAAACATCATGTACTCATGATGAGTACATCATGTACTCATTTACACACTACACACACACCAATGCATTATCAATCACACACACAACTTCCGTCACAGTTTTCTGTCTTTGTCTCTGTACTTCACTGTCAGTGATTTTATTCGTCTTTGACTAAATCTGTCTGAGGTCCTAATAAAGTTTTGATACATTAGATTGCCAAGAGGGCTGGTGGAGGGCACTTTCACCATCACTCTCATATATGCTCTCATAAATCCACCATATATCCAGACAGTTGTAAAAAAAGAAAAAAAAGGCCTGAACACTCCTGGTGTGTCTGTTTATTCATTAAAGAAAACAAAGGCTGCACCATTAATGTGATGCCCTAATGTTGTGTCACTCTGATCACAGTGCTGTTCGTGAAATCGCCATCTGTTGCCCACAAATGCTGCGAGCTTGTTCGAAAATCTGAGCGGCAGGACTGCTCCAGGAAGGAAGGGGAAGGTGTGAGGAATGGTACAGGTGCTCTCTGCAACCGCTGCTGGAGGTATCAGCTACGTGGGAGAGAGTGACTCACCTTAAATTCCACACACAGATGCACACACCTGTGGAGGAGGTGTATGTGGGCAGCCGATGTGGCCACACAGATTTCTGCTTGGCTTTTTCACTGACTTGTATGAAAGTGTAGAAAGTGCAGCTGCTGAACTGAACCATTGTAACGCATTTCAAATCTGTCTGTTTTTTCCCCCCTCGTCTGAATGTGGAGAAAATCCTAGCTTCTTTGTTGGTTTTCTTTCATAAATTATAAAATGAAGCAATTCACACAACAATAGAAATGCAAAAGCTCTTCTTCCTTGTGTTGAAGGGTTTACCAGAATCTTAACTAAACACACCCACTGATACATCCTGCATCATTTTTAGGTTACCATCCTCCCTCTTCATGAAATTGCTCCAAGTTTTCCTAAGGTCAATCTTTGAGGACAAATATGTTCCTTAGCCTGTCATTCACAACCTGAAAATGTCAACATATAAAGTATGTATTATTTAAAGCTTTGTGAATGAGGACAAACCATCTATCAAAGCTTATATGGATGACAGCTCTACACTGGAGGGAAATGAGTGACCGGCCAGCTGTAGTCAATCAAGTTCCAGCTGCCCAGAACAGTTTTACAACATAACCTGGAAGACTGCGTTGTATTGGTTGGCATGTCATGCCTATCGAATGTCCAAATAATCACATTTCCAGTGATAACTTTTTGAAACAATTTTTTTTCCTCATCACTCTACTGTCACTTTACATTTAAAGAAACAGTAATGTGAAGCCAAACATTAGATTTACATGCCACACCGCCAAGCAAAATGGGGGCAGTATAGTTGTGCAAAGCGAGTTGATCTACTTTCACATAAGAAGGGAACCCCCACCCCCCCCACCCCCCCACCCCCCCACCCCCACCCCCCACCCACCCACCCACAAATTCAACACCAAATCTATTGTGAATCAGAACCTAAAATTTGAGAATCAAAACACCAAATCTGTAACCAAGAAATGTGTGAATCCTGTAGGAATTGTTATCAGACCCATTTTACAAGAGACAATGTTTGCGAGGTTGAGATGGCTGGCCAAGCTAAATTAAGAAGGTCTTGCCATCTGTGGACTCAGCCTGTTGGTGTCTTCCGTCTCTTCCTGTGATCCCAGATTAACTTCACGATGTTGAGGTCAGAGCTCCGTGGGGGTCAAATCATCTGTTTCATGACCTCTTAAGCATAAAGATAATTCTTTAATTCTTTCTGGACTCTTTGTAGAACTATTGAATGAATTTGAGCCCAACCAGACACTTTTCCATTCATTTCTGTTTGGTTTTATACCGTATATAAAAATAAACTGCACTTTGTGACTCATGAACACCTCACTTAGGGATGTTTGTAAAGATCTGTTGGAATCACCCATAGGTCATGGCTTACTTTGATCTGTTTATTTATTTATTTATTTTATGTCTCTGGAGGTGTGGTTTCCTCTCTGGCTCAAAGCCACTGGGGATTCTCCACCTTAAAAGATAAGGAGGTCAAGATTTAAGTATCAGGCTGCGTAATTGAGGCCATGATGAAGCCAAGTATTTTTCAGAGTAATTAGTGTTTGACTGTTTCAGTCTGCAAGGTCTGCTTCACAACTTCCCCCACATTATCCATCCACGCAGGCAGCCCATCATTCACAACACATTTGTTCAATTTTGCTAAGTGCCACTCAAGTATAAAATAATAATAACAATAATAATAAAATAACTTTAGATATATTTATTCTTTCATAATGGGGTATGTGTCAGAAAGGTGCAGATTTTATACATTTTTAAAAGCTCCGGCGAGAGTAGAATTAGAGATTTTAAAGGTAACCAATCCAATTACGCCTGAAGATGTGTTCAGAATGAAGAAAAGAAACGAGCTAATTGCTGGACAAAAAAGCACTCGAATGACCCACGTTTTAGTCCATCTGCTAATCACCAACAAAAATACCCCGTTATTAGTTGCTTCTTTTTTTAGAGATCATAGGTGTCTGAATGCAGTTTTATTACAATATGTAAAAATTGGCAACTCATTTCAGAACTGTGAAGTTTGGCAGTAAAAGGAGTAAAGTTGTGAAGGTCGTAGGTTTGGTTTCAGAGCCGGAGAAGGTAGAAAGAAGTAAAAACAAGTGAGGAGAGAAGAAAAAGGGGAAAGAAAAAAAACATCTTTTTTTTTATTCAAAATGGCTATTGTCTGTTACAGCCAGGAGAAGTTGTTGTTGTTGAGTGTGGAAAAAATAAATTAAAAAAAGATAACCAAATTTATTATTTCTTCAGGGTCACCTAGAATTTTATAACCATGAAAACCCTCTCACAGACTGTGTGAGACAGTTTAGGTTTGGGGTTTGAAACGTTTTCTGAGGGTCTAGCGTGTGATGAGGAGTCAAGGATGTAATTTTGGAGAGCTTGATTCACACAAAAGAATAAAACTAATAACGCCTGAGTTTCTGCCTCCTTGACATTGACCAGTCATTTTTAAATTTTCCCTATTATTATGAAAGTGGTGCCATAAATCTCTTGGGTAGTCATTCATATCATGTAAGTATCTGTTCTTTCTTCAGAAAGACAAAACCCTTGGGCACTTGGATGCATTTGAAGATAGAACCTTGGTAGTTTCTTAAATCTATTTATTTATTTTTCCTTTTTTAAAACTTTTTTTTTTCAAATCTTGTTTTTATAAAAGCGTGTTGAGCGAGAGACCCTGGCTGAGAATCAGCCAGTGGTGGATGAATCAAGGCGTGATGTCTCACCGAGGTGCTCACAGTAGTTAAGTGTCTCTCCGTTTTACCTCCAAAAACGTGTTTTAATCTCCTTTGCTTCACATAAGAGCAGTATTGGAGAGTCCAACGCTCAATTTGAGTTTCTTTTAAAGTGAATTCAACTCTTACTAGAAAGAAAAAATAACGGAATTACTTTGATTAGAAATGACTAGTAAATGAAGTGAGTTTATATTTGTCTCTGGTGCTTCTGACCTCCCAAGGTGCTTTCATTAAAGCGGCATTTTAGGAGCAGATGTATATTATTTCCTTCTGTCATACATACGCTGAAGAAAGCATTAATGTGTAGTTTCTTTGTCTTTCCCATGGATACTTAAATGCTGTTTTACTTCCCGAGCCGCAGTTGTGGCTACTTAACTCCTACACTACAGAGACTCTCCAAATATAATTCATCCAAACTTCCTCTCAAGCTACATAAAGCAAAAACTGCAGACGCTGAGAAATAAGACCACCTGTTTGTAGCCGGTAACTTTATTAATCTCACTGGGATTACCCAAACTTCCTGCAGCTAAGTGTCACAGTAGTACAGGCATACCATTAGGATAAACGGACATTTAGGTCAACAAATGAATGAAAACCTCCAAAGGACACCATTATTGAATGATTTATAATGATAATGAATAACAAAAGCAAAATGTAATGAAGTATTCTGTAAACCGCTATGCTCAGTTGCACCTTCTTCCTCATCTCTTTTTTGCTGAAAACTGCAGTTCTGCAGTCTGGGGCTTTGGGGACTTAAAGTCTTGCTGCATTGCACTTCAGGAGTAGTATATCACTGAGCGTTCTCCTCTGGTGGCTGATAACAGAGCGTAAAGAGAGGCTGGCTGACGTTCTCTTTTCAGAGACCGCCATCAAGGTCTACGTCTGTCCTCGGACTCGTCCGGGCTTTTTGTTGAGCTGCACCACTCATACGCTGCAGCATAAAGCAAGAATCACCTATAGCGCCAGCAGAGTCTCCTGACGAAGTTTGACCATCATTTTTCTTGTGTTGGCCAGTGTTCAGATTTCTTCCATTTCACCTCGTACCCCGAGGTACTTAAACTCCTCTGCTTGAGGGAGTACCTCACACCCAACCCAGCGAGGGAATTTCACCCGTTTCCAACTGAGAGGCATGAGTCTTTCAAGCATTGACCATTTTGCTTCCACCTAACTAAACTATAAATAGCAGACACTGTTATGACAATGAGTCTGATATTTAACGTATTGTAAAAGTTCTCTTTTACACCTTTTTTCTGTTTAATCCAATTTGATCCGACATATGAAGAACAGAAGTTGCATTTGTTGTAACACACAGAGCTTTTTAAAGCTGCAGCCTTCGAAAAATAAAAAATAAATAGCACTGGTTGCATTTTATTACGATGGTGAAATGGGTTGCACAAACAGCTTAAACTTCACTTTATCAATTCCCCGTGGCTGCTGGACCATGACGGGGCGATCTTTAGAGCATGTTCACTGTAAAAATCAAACCGAAACAGTGAAATTGCCTCTTCCTCCCACAACTCCACTTCCTGCCACAGTGAAAAGGACCTTTGGGCTATTTTTAGCTCACCTGTGGTAATTCGCTGTTGTTGAAACAAATAGAAATTGAGATTCAGGAAATTTTTTTTGTGCTTATTTAGAACCGAGGAGCAGATCTGTTTCACTGTGTGACATTTCACAATCTAGCTGTTTTACATTTTTGTGGTAGTGAAAAGATCTTAATGTTTGTACAGTCACTGTGGGTCACATGTCAACGCAGTAAACACATTTATATGGCATGCATGAAATTTAGAGAGCCCTGACTGGGAGAAGGAAGTAACCACATTCAGGATTTTTTTTTTTTTTTTTTTTTTTTTTTAAAAAGGTTTTAATGTGCTCAGGTGTTTTCCTGACGACTGTGGCGCGTTTCTCTCACCAAGCTGAGATCCTGTGTCTGCTCTTCAGAGGTGGTCTTCTGTGAAAGCAGTAATACTTCACTGATTTAAAATAGTAGTCCCAGTTCAGGCCAATTGGAGATGGACTGCTGGGAAATTTTGAAAATTGCTCCAAATTTACAAGGTGGAGCGCTGCCACTGTTAGACAGTTTAGGGAAAGCTGCGGTGCGTAAACCGTTTTAGTTCGTCCCCTGCTGTGATGCAATCTGTTATGAGCATCAGTCAAATCACCCTCTCTGTTAGAGGATAAGAAAACACGGGCATCAGCCAAGTCAGTAAACTCAGTAAATATTATGGATTCCCCAACCTGCATTTACACTGCTGAGTGAGGCTGAGGTAACAAAGCAGCCATTACAGAACATTTTACAAGTGTTTCTAATACATCTCACTGTCTTTAACATGTAGAATTAGGGATTTAAGATTGCTTGAGACATTTTATTTTTCTCCTCTCTTTATGTCCACTGATCAGTCACAGTCTGCAAACTGCCTGCTTCGGTGAGCGCAGATAGGCTTTTTGTTACCAAATATTTATCATCCTGGATTTCTTTCTTTCCCATTCAGCTCCTTTTGTGGTAACAGCCGGAAATAATGGAAATATCTTTAGAAGACATTGGTGACAAAATTGTAGGAAGATGATCCTCTCTGAAGGGTTTGAGTTTGGATACGAGGAGGCTTCAGCCAACGGATCTCAACTCAAGCGACGGCAGGTCCTCATTTGTCTTCCTCAAAATACGACAGAGAATTTTTCTCTTTTTTTTTTTTTTTGATAAAAACATAGGGGACAATTTGAAAGTCTGTTCTGTGTACACATTTTCAGTCAGACAGTCTGTCCTGCAGTGCATTCATAATGTAAGATAAGGTTGATTATAAGCGTGGAAAAAAGACTTTCACAGGACAGGAAACAATCCTCTTTGCTTTTTTTGTCCTGTCATTGTCTTATCGTCCATGACCACAATTGTTCTCAGTTGTTAGACAGATTTTATGTCTGGTTCATTTCGTCCTTAACGGCATCAGGAGACTATTAACTTGTTTAGTTGTCAACTGCATTAATTTAGCTCTTGTTGGTCTAACAATAACATTTCAGGAATGAGTCATGATTAACAGAACTAATCTTGGCACTGGCAGATAACTTTGTTCATTCAAGAAAGAAACGTATGTAGTTTTACTTTATGATCAATTGACTTGAATTCATTTAAACCCACTTTAAGTGATGTCAGTGTAAGGCTTAATTTAATTTAATGAAATAAATACACCCCATGTAGAATAACAGCCACTTATTGTCGATGGATTCTGGAACATAATTATAATAATTTAATACTCCAACTCCATATTTTAGCACAACATGGCTCTCAATCTTGTCATTATTTTTCTGACATGTAATTTCCCAGCAAATTCCTGACTTAAGCAGACTTTAAATAAACAAAGTCTGTTGTTAAAATACACAGACGCTATGTACCAAACAGTCTTCGGGTAAAGCGGAAAATATGTACTTTCGGTTTCTGATGACAGATCGGGGTCCTCTCTCGAGTCTGCCATGGTGAAGTTTAAGGGAAATATCTATTTGGCAAGTTGCCTGGGACCTTTGTGCACAACAATCTTCAAAATGGTATTCCATTAAGTCATAAAAATTAAAGTATCTCCAACCTCTATCGGATGTCAAAAGAATAAAGTCACCTTAGAGGGTGCACATAAAAACAACATGCAAGGAGTTTCATCATAAACATCCAGGTTAGAAATCCTGGATATCATATTGAATTAAACTATTTTCCCAAAAAAACATCCAATTTGCATAATTGGAGGTCAAAAAGGTGGCAGCAGTTAACACACTCGATGTACTTCATGAAATTTTTTTTTTCTTTCAACTTGGGAGAAATACTTGTGTGCAAACCTCTGTCTGTGCTGCTTTATTTAAAAGTGAAAATGTTTTTTTTTTCTTTTTTTAAGAATAGTTGATAGGATATGATTCAAAGATTTAGCCGAAGAGGGATGGAATGGGAATGGGAGTGGGCCTGTTGTCCTTCAGGATTTCAGGATACTTCTTGGAACAGTTTTGAGTCTTTTGTTGAATGTAGTGATTTTTTTTTTCTTGTATTTTTTTCCCCCTGAGTTTTGTAATTATATTAAAATTTGAAGTTTTTTAGGTTCATGCTGAACTTGACTCTCCTCCTGATCCCTGAGTTTTCCTCTCAAAGAATAAAACAACATCAGTGTGGGGAAGGCAGAGAAGAAAGCCTATAACTGAGGCTCCATCTGTAAATTATTATCTCTGTTTATTCCCTGCCTTATTTCTAACCATCTATTTTACATTATTTTGCGTTGGTGTGCAAAAAGTAAAAATAAAAATAAATCTAAATCTACCCTTCTGGGGTCAAAACAACTTTTGTCCTGTGTATACGCAAATACTTGTCTAGAGAGCCAAGTATTTGTGTATACGCCTGAAGGCGAAATCCATCCAGAACGCTGTTACACAACTATTGTTGCTGTGTTGTGTTTGTTTGGCTTCTTTGAACAGCTGAACATACATTACTCTAAATTTGGATTATTCAAAGTTTAGATCTGCTTATCCAACCATACTACACATTTTTGGCACCATTCAAAACTGTGGTCCGATACACATTTATGGCTTTAGCATACACATGTAACAGACTGTGAAATATGTAAAAACAGAGTTGAATGTTTCATAAATTTGTAAGAATTCTGACATGAAACACTCTGTTTTCTGTTTGCACTTTTTTTGAAGGTTTCATTCAGAAAAAAGTTTCATGTGAATGTCATTTCCCTGATGCAACGTCTGACAATGGACTGCCATCAATGCAGCAGTTATGCAACAGAGAACAATAAGGTCATTTAGTTTATATTTGGCTGCGGTCGGAAAACCTCTCAGCTGAAGTAAAAAAAAAAACAACTTTTTTTTTCTTGTACTTAGACGTTCTTCATAATGTTGCAAAGAGTGAAATTAGTTTAACCATATATTCATAAACATAAGATTTTAGTTCACGATTACTTTTCTTTTTGAACCTTGATACTGTCGTCAGTCAAGATATCGGTGGCATGTTTTAGCCAAAGTATACGCCAAGGTTACAGTGGAAAAAGACCCAGTTTTCAACCAAGTCTGTTCACCGCAGCCAGTTTTAGGGGGTGGAGTCAAACATTTGAATCCACCCACCTACCTGCCCGCTACCACATTTTGCAGATCACGGCTTGTTTGAAATCGATGCTGCAGCTTTGTGTTGCCCACTTACAAGTTGCAGCAGGTGCACCATCATGTTAGACTGGGTGGAGCTAAAGATGGAGAGGCTGGTTAATCCTGCTTTGGTTTAAGGCCGCAAGTAACGACTATTCTGATAGTCTATTAGTCATCGACGATTGAAACAGTTACCCAACTAATCAGATTATGAATCTCATAGTTATTAAATGACTCTTATTTAGCTTCCAGCTAATTTTGCATAAGGTTCTTTAAATGATGTGCTAATCAAAATAAAAGACAAGAAAGTTTGACACTTCATTCAAAAATACATCTGATAAACTTTGCTGTTGTTATTAGCCTAATACTGATAGAAAAAGTAAATAAAAATTGAGGTAACTCCAACTCTGCTTCGTCCACAAGTCCAACATGCGTCCCCTTAAAATTCTCATGCAATACAGGCGTGCTTCTGTGGGCGCATGGTCCGCTTTTCAAATCTTACAAGTAATTCTTAAATTTAGTATATTTAAGGTGGAATGGCCCCAGACTTTTAATGTCTACGGTCTTCAGTCATCATGGTTTTGCATTGGCTGGCACCATATTGTTTACCTGGCTCAGTACTTGATTGTGCAACTCTCTGCAGAGATAGGAAGAGAGGAAGATGCTTCACTCTGTTGAAAAACACGTGAAAATTGCTGCTCAACACTGTTGCACATATGCAATTTTGTAAATTCTTTAGCATACAATAGTCAGTAATTAAATCTGTTGGCGACTATTTTTATTATTGATTTTTGATGACAATGTAGGTTAATTGTTGCACCCTACTTTGGGTCAGTGATGTCACAGTACCCTGGAAAACTGAACCTCTTAATGAATGAGGACATTTTGCAGATGTAGACGAGCCCAAAGAAAATTTCAAGGTGGTACTATTGCTGATATTTTTCAATTTCCTTCGTCAAACACCCAAACAAACTTGGTCACCTGCAGGAATAACAAGTGATTTTTTCCCCCTATAATTGTCCCCTTTAATACCTAAATAGTTATGATGGCGTGATTGATTAACAGTTGTACATCTTATTTTCAGGCAGCTGTATTCTCTGAACAACTCCTTCTGCTTTAAAGCAGAGCAGCAAACAAAGAGTGGGAGTTACACCGCTCTTACATCTGTGCAGCATTACACTCGGTGATGTTCTCCGAGAGGCCACAGCTTGTTGTCTCTGCAACAACGTCTTGATTTTCTCCCAAATATTTCTTCCTGGGTGGGTGTGAGGAGCAGAGAAGCAATGTGTTGTACAGAAAGCTTGAAACCTATCTTCGACATCACTTCCTGCTGGGCTGATGTTTCTTTTCAACTGTTTGGCTAACAATGGACCAGACAGGTTCTGGTGATGATTTCACAGATCATGCTGTAAAACCAAAACGTCAAAATCCAGGATTGAAGTTGGTGAGTAGGCAGGACGCGTCTCGCTGAAGCTGGATACTTGTCGTCATATGTAGTCACAACTTTGAGATTGCTCCAGATTTTTGGTTTCTAGCTTGTGGGAAGTTCAATAAACACTCTCAGGAAATCAGATGTGCTCTCCCAATAAAAATGACAAAACTATGTTTTTTTTTTAATGCCTCAGACACTTGGCCTGGGGGACGGTGCTCAATCCTCAATCCAGTACACTGAAAAAGGAAAAAGGTGCTATTTGAAGCTGACAATAAGTAATTAGTTTTTAAATTTTTGCAGCAGTAAATGAGAAGTTATGTCTGTCATTTTTGGACAACTAAAACAGCAAAAAAGCATGTACGTATTCAGACAACAGTGAAAAAGTGCTACCAAAGTCTTCATAGGGTGTCCAAACTTTTAACAGCACTAAGCCTCCGAATGTCTCGACAGTGATGACAAATTTCAGTTAATTAAAAGGTAGCAAACTGCAGTTTTCCAATTTCTTTCTATCTGCTGTCGTTACAAGATATGAAAACTTATTAAAGGGTTTTACATTCAATATTCCTAAACTGAAACCCGACTGACATCTTCAGGTCACCTCCTCCAGCTTTTATTCATATATTTATTTTAATTTTGCCTCTCTTTCTCGCTCCAAACTTGGTAAGGCGTTGGATTACAACACGCACGGACGAAGTGACTTTATTCTTGAAGACGCGACTACAGCTCCTGGCTAAATTTTTCCATCTGCAGCACTCGTGCCACAAACTGAGAATTTCACAAAATTTATGAACACTGCTTCAGTGTAATATAACTCTTTCATGTGTTTTACGTTATGAATCCATTTAATGAGAGTAAAATTTGTACTTCATGACTACAACAAAACAAAAGTCACAAAATAGACACATTTTTCTTCTTTAAAAAAAGCGGTCAGTAACTGAATTGTGTTGTTATTTCATTCATTATTGGATTGAATCCTTCGAAAAGCTTCGCATCTGTTCATGCGTGGTTTATGTGCCATTCTGATGTTGCACTTGAAAAGTGTCTCACATTTAAAGTTTGTATTCCAGTTGATAAACTATACTTTTCTGACTAACATCACACTGATAACGGTGCGTAAAACGCATGATGTTCCGTTCTTTGCAACATCTTCACATTATGAACTGTGTGGGCGTCAAATGTCGAAAGGATTACATCTTTGTCTCTTTAAAACCAAAATCTCCTGCTGATTCTGCATCTTATCATCATTAGGAATTTGGAGCTTCAGTGTGACACGGGGATCCGAATGTTCGTTTCTTTTGAAAAATGAACCGAAAGCAACAATAGGCTGCTTGCTGAGCAGATGCAGGTATTATAACCCGCTCAGGGTCGCTCTCATCCTGCGTCGTTATGATGACAATCTCACTGACACACACACACACACCAATACTTTCTCCTTCCTGATAACTCAGAAGATGTAGGAGGATTAATAAAAGACAAAAATGTAACGATGGAAGGGGAAAATTCCAAGTAAAAATGTGAAAAATTTTCGAAGTTTTACTGGTGTTTGGAACATTTTGTTCCACCCAAAACAGTCCTTCATGCAGAACTTTTAACATAACTTTTAATTTTATTTATTAGACTTATAAGGGTGGCAACAAGATAAAGGATCTTGAGAGGGGAAACAGGGATTGAATTTTGAGTGCTGCGTAGCTTGACAGCCTCATCTACAGATGCTTAAGTGTTTGTTGCATCCACTGCAGGTTCAAGTCCTGACCTGTGAGCCTTCAGGCCACCTCCCTCTCCGTCTCCCCGACACCGAGGCCACCAGCACCCAAAATGCCTCAATAATAAACCACTGGTTTTGTGGTTGGTTTGAAAGATTTGCAGCTATGTTTATGGCCCTTTAAGACTTTTTGAGAAAAAAAAAAAGTACACACTGACTTCCAAATGCTGGAGGAACAGATGCTAACTTGGCGAAGGTTGGGGCTTACAATACAGCCTGCTGTTATGGAGACCAAACTGCTGCACCGATCGAGCAGCTACTAGGGTGGAGGTATTGGGGGTGGGGCAGTGGGGGGAGCAACTCGTTTCCAGAAGACAACTCAGAAATACAAGCAGAGACTGTAAAGACAACAGAGCATGGACACATCACTGCATGCTGTCCTGCCTTCCTCCTCGGGGCAAAATGCAGACCAAGTCCATGCAATTCAGCTGCCTTACATGGAAAACAAATTTATCCGATCAGCCTTACATCTGCGCTGCATTAGCTCGTTTTCTGATCATTTCTGTCCGAGGCCAACGGCTCTGTGTATTATTGTGTTCGTGGCAGTGTGTGGGACTCGGAGGAGTTTTGTTTGACGCTGTTGCAGGAATTAACAGGATGTTAGATGACAAGAAGATACACCGACTCACACTGGTCTCTTTCTCTCTCGCTCCCTCTGTTTGTTTGAGACAACAGGAGATTTAGACCCATCTGTTGTGTGTGTGTGTGTGTGTGTGTGTGTGTGTGTGTGTGTGTGTGTGTGTGTGTGTGTGTGTGTGTGTGTGTG
>JAOWBL010000003.1:808650-823605 GCA_028564865.1 Zenarchopterus dispar
GTGTGTGTGTGTGTGTGTGTGTATGTGTGTGTGTGTGTGTGTGTGTGTGTGTGTGTGTGTGTGTGTGTGTGTGTGTGCACCTCCCTAGGCTGGTATCAGTGGTAAGCTGTGATTCAGGCTGTGAAAACACTGATTTGGCAGCCAGACCGTCTTCCTCTGTGTCTAACCGCCTCGGCCAACAAAAATCCATGGCTTATTAACTGATGCGTTATTACAAAAGAGACGTCTGCGCATGTGCGTGTTTGTGTGTGCGCAGGCTCCTGCGAGGGTCAGGCTGCCCTTAAATGTGAGGGTTTTGGAGGAGCGAGCCGGTTTCTAAAGCTAACTTCAGGTAGAGACTTACAGCTGAGTCAGGCTGCAGGTTTCTATAATTGATCTGTTATTCTGTCTGTTTAATGTCAAAAGTGTCAGCTAGAAAAGGTTTATGTTGGAAAAGGTGCATGTTCATTTTTGTGAGCTGGTATAATTGATGAAGACGGTTAAAAAAGGAAAAAAAAAAGGAAAAAGAAATACACCCACCCACACACACAGAGGATATGTTTCCTCTGAATGTGCACAGGTGTTAAGGCACAGACTATGATTTAGGCTAAGCTTGGGGCAGCTGTAGCTTATTGGTTACTCCCCCCCAGTTGCTTCCCAGGCCCCATGTGCTTACATTAGACAGTTTTCCATTAACTGGAGTCAGGGTAAATTTTGAGCATCTCCACTACCAGGAACACCCGCCCGATGAGATTTTTCAGGAAGTATTTCATGGCTGCTATGAATCTTGGGTTAGATACTTGAACATGCGTGGGGAGTGGTATTAACTATGTGGTGATTAGATGGACAGGAGGCAACCCTAAACCTTCTCCATGTCCCCTTAAACTTCATGTTCTCTCATTTGTCCCTACCTTTGGTACACGTGCAGCCACATTCAGCAAAAACCTAGGAGTAACCACAGCTCCTTTGCTTTCCTTTAGCTTTCTCCTCAGCATATGAAATTATCCAAAGTCAGCTCATTGTTGATTCTGTTCAAATTACATGGCTTGTTATCTTGAAGTCTTGAAATAAATTTCCCATACATCCTTACACGGTTGATCATCAATGCAGGATCACACACCACAGGATCTGACAGTAGGCGTCTTTAGATTAGATACCCCACACCCCGAAGCTGAGTTGAAGGGAGGGAAGAGGAGTCAGGAGGCGTTGGTGAGTGGTACTGCGTAACATGGCGACCCCGCTGTCTGTTTGGTTGGCCTTGGCAACATTGAAGAGCTCGCTGAAGAAGTGCTGGTTGCAGAGTGGCTTCCCCTCCAAATTATGTAGCACGATTCAAAATATGACCAGTCCGGTCTTCCTCTGCCACTGCTACCGTTGTGGATTTGACCACGTAGAACTTCTTTTTACAGACTCTTCAATTTGTTAATGACCTGACTTTTGCATCTCTTGAAGTCATGGTCTGTCAGTTGCTACAACGATTGATCATCTTTTATGGTTCTTGTAAAATTCTTGTTTATGGCATCAGCAGCTCTGGGGCTGAGAAGCTTGCGAATCTTCTTGTCTTGTTATCAAAAAATCCCACCTAGATCCTGCTCAGAGTTAGTATAAGTAACTGAAGCTAAGATTAAAACTTGGGAAGTCACCAATGATAAAAAAGGACTTGTGACTTGCTCACCTGGTAAAAATGGAGTAAGACATGTGGATAAAATGTGATCTTAAAGGAAACGAGAATGTTCAAAACACATGAATATTTGATAATGGACTGATGGAGGACCCAAGCAGGGGAAGCTGTTTGTGCAATGATTTGTCCTGAACTAACAAAAAAAAGAAAAAGAAAGAACATGGTTAAAAGAAAGGACTAACACACACAGGTAACAGAGATGATACAGAGATGTGTAAATGAGCAAAACATTGATGTAATAAAGAAGTAGCCCCCTGCTTGCCTTGTGGTACTTGCATCACTTTTTTTTCCCTTCAGGGTTCCCCTCCTCTCCTGATGCCTTGCTCTTTCATTGGCTGAAGCTCAAATAGGGATTCTACATTTGGCTCCAAATATTTTGCTTGTTTAATATTTTCCAGCTATCTGCAATGGCTCAGTCATGCGTTAGCAAATGTCTTTGCCTTGTCTTTGAGTCTTGGAGTTGTTCACGCATAAGGATTACATGCAAACTCCCAACCACTGACTCCATTCTGATCTGCTCCGGACATCTCAATGAGCTCTGCAAATGCCGAATCAGGCCTAAAATCATCTTGTCAGACAGAGGCCTCTGTCAATTGTAAACTTCAAACTTTTGTGGCTTCTACTAGGTTCCTGTAACAGAGACATGACCACTGAAAGGACCATTATAGCTCTTAGGTATCATTCCTGCAAATGGAAACCCACCTATTCTGCAGTGGTTGTAGTGTAAGTCTATATGCGTTGAATGAGCCCAAATACTTATAAGTAATAACTGGTTGCTAAATAGATTCTTGTTCTTCTTGTGAAATGCAGAAAATGATGAGTTATCTGTCCATCACTGACCTTTCTTGAATAACTGTGTAGTCACTTTTTCTTGTTGTGCAATTTTAACCACTCGCTAAAACCAACAAGAAAAGCTTTTTCTTAGCAATGATTTGTAAGCAAGCACTGATCACAACTCAATTATTTTATGGAAACCTGGCTATAGTTTATGTCCTTCAGATTGCACCAGGAGCTATGAATTATACATATATAAAAGAAAAAAAAAACATTCCCATAAACATTCACATACAACATCTTTTCTTTGATAAAACCGTTGGAAACAGCTTTTTATATGGTGGGTTTGTGTGCATCTCTACCTACATGGTAAGTCTTCTGTGTACTGTAATTTTTCTTATCAAATCTTTTATTTACTTTTGTTCATAACTTTCTATCAAATTATGGATTGATCCATATGAAGAATCTTGTTTTGAATGTAATTTTTTTGACGTCACACATTTTACTGTTCAGTTAATTCTTTTCAGTTATCTCTTTTTATTAGTTGACGTGCGAATGAACGTCTGAGCAGAATGAAATCAAAAGAGTTTACATTGATTTTTCTGGCTTTTAAAATGAACTTAACCAGCATTATTAAGTCAAATCAAGTCCCTTTCTTCCAAAGAAATGCTTTGCTTTTGGCAAAATTACAAATCAAATAGACAGTGGCTTTTAAAAAATAAATAAATAAAGTAAAACTCAAATTAATCAGCAGTAAATTGTAATATTCACTGGGAAATTCTGAGCTTTGATTGATTTCTTTGTTCTCATACAAAGAGATGCTTTCTGCCTCAAAGATTTTGTTTTCTAACACTCAAGCCATGAACTTTAAGAAATCTCACCTTACACGAGCTGCTTCACATCTGTACCCTATGATAAGGTTTCTGGAGTCAGAAAATCAGTCGGACAAAAGTCAGATGTACTAACACTTGTCAACGTTTACCTGCCAGGAGCTTTTTGGACAAAGAATAAACTCTGGTGAAACACTTTACCAAGCTTTTACACCCTTATTGCTGAATGGGTCACCTGGTCATACATATACCTTTTGAACGCAAGTGTGTTACTCAACAGTCATCTCTGAACTCCAGGAAGAAATTGGTGTTTCTCTTCTCCCGCATTCTGCAAAAAGCAGTAAGTCTCATTAACCTACAACAGAACTGGCCTCAATTTTTTTTTTTAAAAAAGAAAAAAAATCAAAACGTTGTCACCTGCCAGCTTTGAGATTTGTGTTTTCTTTTCTCTCTCTTACTCTTGAGCCAGTGGAGTAATGCTTACAAGATGTACCATCTAATATCTTTTAACCACACAGCCACAGGAATTTACTATTTATATTCCAAATGGAAAAGCATTTGAGAACATTTTCTGAAGCTGATTATGTTAGGCAAAAAGATGAGGCAGAAAAAATACATCTAGGGAAACTGATTGAATGTTAATGTCAAGTCGGTTCCGATTGTATGATCCTGCATTATAATCAGAATATCAAGTCTTACTTTAATATGTTAATCAGAAGTGGGGAGATCGGAAAGCCATCGAGGACCTAAATAAAGCTCCATGGACTTCCATGAATTCAGGAGATGGTAAACAATGCCAAATCTTTACTTTGAAGATGGAGAATGTCTAGTACCTAAGTCTCAGATAGGAAAAAATATCCAGATCTTGCAGGAGTTTGCATCTCTTCTTCTCTTTTAGTGAGTAAAAAAACAAACATTTAACTGATAAATTCAAATAGAAAGTCATTATGCGTACTTTATACTTCACAATGTCAAATACATCTAATCAATTTTTTTTAATGCATCCCCAGACACATTGACTTCTTTCCATCTTCAGTTCTTCTGGTGTGTTAAAGCTTCACACCAAAACTCCAGTATTTAGGAAGCATCAGGGGGAAAAAAATCAAGATAAATGCACTTGAAAAAGAATTAAATGGACCCCCAAACCTACATTTCACAAATAATGATCAGAAGACACAAAGAACAATTATCCAACTGGAGTTGTGTTGGTGTCTGTCAGATTTGTTCAGCACCATCTCCCCAAGAAAAAAAAATACTGTATGTGTTGATAACTTCCCAATTCATCTACAAATTCTTATTCCTGGTGAACAATTATTCTTGGAACTTTTGCTTTAAACACAAGGGAGTGCATCTTCTTAATTATAGGTGATAATACACGATCCTCCGCTGTGAAACAATACCAGTCTGAGACCTAGAGTAAATACGCAATTAACTTTGTTTTAAATGTTTCCAGTGCTTATTTAGAAGTTTGCGTGGAAATGCATCATTATGGTATTAAAAGACAGGTTTTGCATGTTATGATTAAAACAGAAGAGTTAAAGAAAACTCTTTGGTCTTCACAGGTCTTACAATTAGTCAAGTACAATCTGAAATTAATGAGATGTTAAACAACACAATAAACACTCCACTGTCTTTAATTATAAAAAAAAGAAGAAGGTAAGACAAAAATGCAGAAACAATGTGTTAAAAATTAAGTACCGATTACCCCTTGATTCAGTATCTTGACATAAATGTTGTTACATCTTGAAGTTTGACCCAGTCTTTAGAGCAATCCTTTACTTTTTTCTTACATTTTTTTAATTTTTCTGGTATTTGTCTACTCACAAGTCTCTGAAGATCCTCTCCCAGCAGATCATTTTGGTTGAGGACTTCTCTGAATCATTGCAAGACCTTGATTCTTTTCTCTTTTTTTTGTAGCCCATTTCTATTAAAGTTATCAGTGTGCTTCTAGTAAAGTTATCAGTGTGTTTCTAGTAAAGTTATCAGTGTGTTTCTAGTAAAGTTATCGGTCCTCTTGCTTATCTCCATTTCAACCAAGCCTTTGGTGCTGGACAAATGTGATGGCCCCACATTTGACACTAGACTATTGAATAATGTCCTGAATATTTTCCATTTGTGAACAGTCTTTGCCACTGTTATCGGACTTGTCGTTCCTCCTTGCCATTTGGTTGACACGCATCTTTTGGCCAAAGCTACTTCTTTTGGAAAAGGTGCTCACACTCGCTGAGCACCAGTTAATCAAATGTATTGGACTGCCGGCACCTGGCTGCTACTTACCCTTTTAATTCCTGTAAGAGGGTACTTAGTTTTTCACTCACTGTTCTGCATTTTGGCTTAGCAATGATTAAATTCCACAGCGTAATATGTGATGTATTTTCGGTCATCTGTGTCTCTTTACCAAAATCTGAGAGCCGGTAAAGACCAGAAGGTTGATTTATGATGTCATGTATGACCTAAGAGCTGACGGAGCGTAAATTTACTTTGTCACACAACTTCATGTTATAATGAACTTGGAAGACTAAAAACATCCTCTGGCCATATGCATCTTTGAGAAGCCTTCAGACCGAAAGGTAAAGAGTAATTATGCTAAAAAAAATGATTGTAAACAGTATACTTTGTTTCTATTATTCAGTAAGATGAAGACTTCATGAAGTTCACATCTCCAAACAGTATTTCAGTGTAATAAAATACTAATATGTTACAAGCTAACTTGCAGAACTAATCCAACCTGGATATGATAAAGAGAAATAATGAGGTGAAGAAGAATTCTTAGCTTTCACTTTTGGACCGACCTCCATATACGACTTCATTGGCTAGGCTCTGACTGTGTTGCTTCAACTTCATTGGCTGATGCATGCTCTGAAGTAGGAAAAGCTGAAATTTCCCCAACTTTTGACCATAGACCATATAAAACAAAGGACAAAGCATTTGGTCACATGACCCATTGATTTTTGAATTCTGGTTTTCTACATGTGGGGAGCAGCCATGCTGCTTCGGAAGCCAACGGAAATACGCCCACGATATGTTAGTTTTGCTCCCAGCTCCTTCAGGCGAACCTCACCGAAATATCTGCAGAGCTGCCGCCAGGTGTTTACAGAGGGATATTTTGTTTAACATGTTGACTCAAAAGCAAATATGACTGTCACGTTTGGCTGATCTTGGGTTTATACAAACAGGTGGTTGCTTCGCTCGCATGATTACAGATGAGAAAGTGATAGCGGTTAGCCGACTGTCAATCAATCATATTGCAAATAAATTGAATGCTTTATATAAACTCTCATGACTTGGTACAAAAAAAATTCACCCCTCTCAGAGTCAGTGGACATTGACTCGCTTTTGGAGCCAGCTTCTTTTGGTCAGTCAAGGAACTGTAACAAAACTTAGTTTCATATGAGTCTCAATGCGGAAATAAGATGGTTGGCACTTGCTTTTGATGGGAGCAACACAACACACGCAAACCACAATTCATTTCAGCAACAGATGACAATACCCCATTCAAAGTCTATGGAGGTAGATGAAGACTGTCCGACACTGTGGAAGACATTATGTGTGGCTGGCATTGGGATATTACGTGCACTTATGAACCCTTCGTTCTACCTGTTGGTAAACCTCCAGGAATTCATCCAATCAGAAAACATGAGACAGATTTTGCTCTTTCTCAGGGACAGTTTCTTGTGATTTTGTGTCTGGCATTATAAAATTATTTTGGGCTTTAGGAGGTATTCGATATACAAAGTTCCCGCACAAGATATCACACATTCAAATTTTAAAATATTTTTCAAACTTTGTTGTTTTAATAACTTGTGTTTGGCTTCATGGTTAAAACATTTATTTCCAATTTATTATGACTTTAATGGGTTAAACAGGGCAGAAAATGTGATGCTTCTCTTACAAAAAAAAGACATGAAAGAGCCTTAAAGGCTCAATTAAGCTTTTTTTCTTTCTTAAAACTGTGACTAATCATAATTATATCATTAGAGTAAAAAATGAACCATCTGTTAAAGCCAAAATCTTTTTCTTAAAAAAAAAACAAAAAAACAAACAACTTTTTGCCAAGTACAAACTTTAAAACTTTCCTGAATCCTTCTTGCTTTTTATATAAACCAAGGTTTTCTTGTTATAAATAAAAACAAAATGCTTATGTAGCTGTGACTCATTCCTTCCTGTTTAGTTTCTCATTGATTGAAGCAAATGAAATTTTAATTTGACATTTGAGTTAAAATTTAATTAGCATGACTTTTTAACTTTGGCGGTTTTTTTTTTTTTTTTTTTTTTACTGAGGACGTCTGCAGCATGCAGAGTCCTTCTGGAACCTCGGCTGAAGTTTTTACTCTTCATTATGATCACAAAAATTCCCTGATCTTTGACTTCCTCATTGTTAGTTGTTTGAGTAGGCTGGCTAAAAAATATTTTCTGATGTTGCATTCATCTGTGGTTTGGAGGTAAATTGATTGTTAATAGAGCGGGCTCAACATCATCTTTTGCCATGTTCTAAAGAAATAAAATCATAGTTATGTGTTTTAGTATTAAAATGATTTCCTTCAAGGCCAGCAGTGATTAATTTTTCTGGGTAACCCCTTCTTGTGACTTGATGTGACATTTCTCTACAAATTATAATTAGCTGTACCATTCATTTTGTTTTATGAGGAAGATTGGAAAAGTTTTACAATGTTCAGTAGCGACCTTGCTTTTTGTCTTACACTCTTCCAATTAGGAAACATTTTAGTGCTACAAACCTATTATTAGAGCTATTTTCAAGTTCAAAAAGTAAAAATATTTAGTTGTGAGAAGACAACTTCACTTTGAAGTGTGTAATATTTTTACACCACAATAACCTGACGATACATTTAGTTCTCAGAATTGATTTTCAATTAAGTTGTTTTCATAAGTTGTTGGGCATTCTGCTGTTGGAGTTTCCGAAAAGAAATTCTCTGAAGATGCTGAACTTGATTTTTACGCTACATAACTTTTATCCTTTGCTCTCGAAATGTGCCACAGCTGTTACTAATAATTCATATTCACATTTCCTGCTTTGGTGCCACTTATCAACAACCCTGAACTGTAAAGCTTGAGTTCAGTGATGGTTTTGTTCTGGAGTATTTCCTGGAAATGCTGTGCATTCACCTCCATTGCCTACATTGACTTTTATGTCCAAAAGAGATGCACTCGTAGATGTCTAAGCCAAATTGTGATTTTCAGTAAATTCCAACGTGCTGGTCCAGTTTTCTGTCTTAGAGCTATTTTTGATGGATCACCGTTACATTGTCTCCATAGTAAAATATGTTGTAAAATATGTTACAGGAATCTCCCACTGTCACTAGAAATCTAAAAATAAAGTGCTCCATCTCATGAGACAGCTTTATTTGTACAATTAAAATCCACTTGGAAAGAAAGTACATTACAAAATTGCCGTCTTTTATTATAATGAGATATCTTTGTGGTTTTTTTCACAAGTTGCCAGCATAAATAAAAGTGCAGCAGCGTCCATCACAAACTATTGATGGGCGTTGCTGCTAAATGCCATTTTATTTTTTTCCCCCTATTTTTCTTCTTCAATCACAGGAGTTTTGGTGCTGAAATTAAACCGAAAATGAAAGTCAAGTAATTCAAGGAGGTGGAGGGGGAAAAAAAAAAGAAAAAGAAAGTTATTGCTTGGCATTTTTGGGACTCCACTGAAAATCAAGGATCAGTGTCATATCATAGTGCTTGAAGGCTAAAGTCTTGTTTTTTTGTTTTGTTTTTGTTTTTGTTTTTACTCCACTGCAAACCCTTTAGCTTCTAATGCACCCCAGTACATCATCTCAAACTCTCTAGTGACTTAAAACAGATTTGTCAGTCCTTACTGGTTAGGATGACACATTAGAAGTTATACTGAGGGTTCAATATGGTTGTGACTAAAGAAATAAGATCCGTTCAATTCAGTTATGTTTATATAGCATCTATTACAATATAAATTGTCTCTAGGCACTTTTCAGAGACCCAGAGCATGACCCCCCCCCACATACATCCTCCACCCGCAAGCTCCACCCACCTGAGCAAATATTAAAGAAACAATGGTAGGTTCAAAAAAAAATCCCTTGTCTAGAGAAAACCCTTTAAGCAAGGAAAACCTCGCCTTTAAGAGGGAAGAAACCTTGAGCAGGACCTGTCTCGGTATTTTTTTTTTTTTTTTAATGTTAAGTTTACAGGCTAAACAAAAGGAGCACATAGGTTCAGAGAGACTGGCATTAAAACGCTACAGCAACACCGAAACAACACATCATCTTATTTTAAATCTTGTTTGTACTATTCTTCTGCATATCTTTCCTTCTGCCAATTTATGAAATCTAAAACATTTAGAGTTAGTTTTTGCAGACTTTCCCAGCCATCTTGTTTGGCGTGTGTGAGTTAGTGTGGGCAGCATATAACTCACCCGCCATCTTGTGTAGAATGCACGTGTCTGTGTGTGAGAGAGTTTTTTTGGCGGCAGTCGAGGTGTGTGTGTGCGTTCGCTCACTTCAGTGTGAGTACTGTACGAGGAGTCGAGCGCTGTAAAGCTGCTTGTCCCATTGCAGCCAAAGTCAACAGCTGAGTGCATAACTTCCCATGAGCCTTTTCCCCTAGAAGGTAACTGGAAGGCTGCTTAGCACGTCCGGCTCCATACCAGTGTGTGTGTGTTTTTACACCCAATTGTCAGTATGTCTCCGCGGTGAGTCTGTGTTGTAACACCCATACGTGTGTATTTGCATTTGTTTTAGTTGCTTTCTCTGTGTGTTTTGTGCATGTGCTTGTACGCCCATCTTTGAGGGAATCAATTTGAATTTTTGTTAGCAAGCACATTTATCAACAGAGACTTTATATTTTGGTCAGGTTTTTTTTCTTTCTTTTTTTTTTTTTAAACTACACGTAATGTTGCAAAGGGTAGTTTAAGGGTATTGGCATGTTTTTGCTGTTTTCCTTTTTCAAACTTTGATAAGAGGAGGGAATCAGGGAGAGCAGGATCTTCACAAAGATAGAAGTGTAAATCCACGTGTCTGCATGGGTCTTTGCATGCACGCTGCTCATCGGGGCCATTTTTTTCACACTGTGTGTACCTATCAGTTTTGATGTGCGTGCACACACAGTATGAAGTCACACACGCGCCACAGTGATGCCTTGATGCTCGCCACTTCTACAGTGTGTGTATAAAAGCTGCTCATACCAACACAGGTACTGCCTGTGTGTGTTTTAGTGTGTGTGTGTGTTTTAGTGTGTGTGTGTTTGTGTGTGTACGTGTAGCAGAGCGCAGTGGAGCAGAGTGGCGGGTCTAATGCGATTACGTCCCTTGTCTCCGTGCAGAACTGATAAGGTATTAGAGGGCGGGCCGTGATGAGATTTAAATTAATTCAGCCTCCATTCAAATTCACCATGAGATGAGCTGCTCCATTATTTGGCCTTCCAGCCCAACACTTCCCCTCCCTTCATCCCTTCATCCTTTATGTCTCTCCACTTGTCTCCTCCCATTTGTGTGCTTTTACTCCTCTTTTACTCCAGCCTCTGACAAACGTACGTCCTTCACTTCGCTCATCAGTTCCCCTTCCTTTTTCTCATCGTCTTTTTTTCCTGACATTTTCTTATCCATCCCTCTTTCTTTCTGCCAATTTTCTTTTTTTTTTGCACTCCCAAAAAACCGAAAATAACAGAGTAACTGAAAAGGGGAGGTAAAACTTATCTTTCCTCTTAAATTTTGATTTTCTATTTCCTCCCATGTCATCACTTGTCTCTTGTTTCTTTTTCTGTTTTTAATGGAAGAAACAGCAATGGAATTTCCTTAATCTTTCCGGTTAACTTTAACTTTAAACCACTCCTCCTTTCCTTCTCTCCTTTATTCCTTCTCTTTCTCCTGGATCATCTAATACCCTCTTTCTTCTTTTCAAGTTGCCTACGCTTTCTTTCATTCTCCACCCGATCCAGTTTTCTGTCTCTTCCTGTCCTTCCTCTACTTCCTTAAACACCCACCTGGACATTCAGTCCCTTTATTCCAGCTTCGTCTTACAGGAATATGAATTTGAACTGCCGGGAAACGTCAGCACCACAACAGCCGCTGTGAATCGCCACCGTTCTGGTCAATGACAGTGGTGGGCGGCGTGAAGCGGTTTAGAAGCGTTCCAGAACTGATCGTTCGCTCTTCTACGGTAAAAAATTATGTGCTGAGTTTTGGTGCTGGATAGCATATGGACTGGTAAATTTACAATGTAAAACACTACAAGTGGGCTCCGGCTCGTATGTCCATGTTACTTGAACCTGTGGAGATTTTGGAGAAGCAACTTGAAGGATTTTAGAAAAGATTTGAACCACTTATGAGAAGAGGTTTAGTTTAGTAGTTGAAAAGGTCATTTTATTTGACAACATTCCTTCTTATTAAAAAAAGGACATGCCAAGATATACGTCTTTAAATGAGGGGAGTAACTCACCATTCTTAAGTGATCACTTTCAGGTAAATTTGTAATCATGAATCTGGTCAAGGTGGTAGTGCTTTGAAGCCCTCTGCTTTTAAGATTTATGTCTTCATACATGTCCTCAACTGCTGAAAAACTGGACTATAGGAGTCAAGCTACATAAGAGTATTTAACTTTTCATTTTCACTGGATGTGGAATGCATGTGATGGACTGGCAACCTAACGGGGTTGTCCCCCTACCTTTCACCTGTAATAATCTGGGATAGACTCCTGCATAGGACCCTGTATAGGATTACACAGGTATAGAAAGTGGATGGATGGATGGATAGATGGTGACTGCATGTAATATGCTGAAATTACACACCTTCCCCATCAAAAGCAACAAGCTTCTCCTTCATTGTCTTGGTAACCAGGGCGATGAGTCCCATGATCTGAGGCACCACCTGGAGACACCACTGCTGCTAAGAGTGGAGATCTTACATAGTCTTACTTTGTAGATCCCACCTGGAGTGTAAACCCCACGATCTGACTTTGCAATGGTTTTTCCTTGTCCTCCTTGCAGCTTCCAGAGTATTTCCTGAGCACTTCCCTCCACTGCCTGTTTGGCTGGATTCAGGGGATTATTAGTTTCCCTGAAGGTTTCAAGATCACGTGAGAATCACATATAAAAGGACGAGTGGTGTGGGATGAACATATTTCACAACTGAGAAAATGAACTTCTTTCTCTTACGTGTTTGAAATCTCTCTTGAGACCCTCTGACATGTTTACCCAGGGCCTCCGCAGTTTAACATTAGGTTAATGTACAAGTTACAGCCTGCTTTTAGGGGGGTTTGTGACTATTCAATGCCTGATGGGACCCAGGGGTGAGGCTCCATCTGAAATGGTGGTATTTCGGTTTAAAATGTGAAAATGTTCTTACACTTGACATCCACACTCCTCCAGAGGGTTCACCTCGTTGAGGTATGTAAACACTCGGGTCTCTCTGTACTGTGGTCATACAGTATAAAAGCAAAAGCTTTCAGAAACAAGGGCAGCACAATTTATTAAAAAATTATCTTTATCACTATTGACATGCACAATATCAATAGTACAAAAATAAAATAAAACAAAAACTACAATAAATAGTACTCTGTCATATTTCTAAGTGGCATGCATTCACAGTCTCAATGTAAAATTTCATTTTTGGACAATCAGATGCATTCTTATGTTTTATCCTTTTTTTTCCTGATTTGGTGATATTTATGTGAATTGCCTCCAATACTGTAGAAAAAGTTTTACAGGAGTGTGAAAATAATCCACCAAAATTGTCAAGAGACTTTATTTCCATGCAGCAAAGTAGCTAACTATTTAAATATTTAAGTCATATTTTCCATGCAGTTTTCAACACTGATATTTTTTTCAAATGTTTTCCTGATGTTATGCAGTTATCCTGAAAACATTTGCGTAGTTGCATTCATTCATGTCCTGATTTTTCTCTTTTGGGTCAATAGGAATCTTTCTCTAATTCAGAAATTAGAAAAAAAAAAACAACTTAACAGTGTAAACAACATTTATGGTGCAGTAATCTGGAAAAATGATCTTTTCCAACAAGTAGCTGGAATTCACATACAAAGACCAGCTTGTGTTATCGTTTTTTGACAGTGAAATTGGTTAGGTTATCCATGGTAAATCTTGTCATTTTGGTACCTAAATCTAACCCCGTAGCTACTGAAATCTTAAAATTCTTGTGCCAAGAAAATGCAGCGGTAAAGCCACCAAATTTCCAAGTAATAGTCCCGGCAGAGACATAAATATCATCTCTCTGGTAGAAATCCTGTCTTTAAACTCCCTCCTACCTCTGAACAGAGATAATCAAATAATGATGTCTGTTTGTCCTCTTCCCTCTTTTAATGATGAGTAATTAATGTGTGTATAACAGCAAATCTCCTCACACCGTCTCTCCTCATAGGAGGTTACACACCAAGTCACGGAGCTGATTTGACTCGCTTACTGAACACGTTTTATGCATATTGCCTGTTATTCATAGATCGGACCACTACATGGGGTCGAGGTCGTTCCATGTTTACATCAAACGTCAAATTTCTGTCCTTCTAGTGTCAATTCCTCCGTACCTACTTCCCTCTTTCTCGTCTTCATTTCTGGATTAATTCTTTGTTTTTCTCCGCCATCATAATCTCAGGCTTCATTTACTTTTTTTTTCTCCTTTTGGTTTTTCTTCCTCCCCATCAAGTCATCACCACCTGTCTGGATTTAGTCCTTCTTTTTGCACCCCACCCCATGTTTTGTTTCTTCTCTTATTGACATCCCTCTCTTATTTATCAATCCCCATCCCCCCACTCACCTCCCTCTTAAATAAGGTCCTCCTTCCCCCCTCCCCACACGCCCCACACTCAACAGTCAACGTCCCTCTTCTCCTCTCAGTTTTTTAAAATCATCCTCAGCCTGTACGTCCCTCTATTTCTTTCCTCCCAACTCCACTACTTCCTTTCGTCCGCTCTTTTCTTGCGCCTTTGTGTCCTTGCCTCCTACCCTTTCTCCCCTGCTGCCCAGGACCCCCACTTTTTACCCCCCTCCTCTTCCTTCTTTCCCTCCTTCTACTGGTGTAGCTCTTCTTTAACAAAACATTTAACCAAATGGAGTGAAGCTTAACCTATCAGAATGAGCAGCTTAACGTGTGTGTGTGTGTGTGTGTGTGTGTGTGTGTGTGTGTGTGTGTGTGTGTGTGTGTGTGTGTGAGCATCCCCGCGTGCCTCCCATTGCTTGTGCATGCATATTAATGTGTTCGTGCTTGTGTTTTTCAGTGCCTCGGTGTGTGTGTTTGCATGATTAAACCAGCCACCATTCAGGGCTGCGCTCCGCTGTGTTTAGCCTGCCGTTTACGGCCAAATTTTCAAAAACCGTTCAGTAAAAAAAAGCCAGTTACCGAGTCTCAGTAACAGCCGGCGACAACGCTTCATGTTAAAAGTTGCTCAGCAGGGTTTCTGCACAGCCGTTTTTTTCGCGCTTCTGAGGAATTTTCAAAACATTTAATTTAAAAATTGTCTCATGTTTATCCACCTTTGTTTTGTTTTATTTGCACACTTGTATCGGAGGTGATGGAGACTGCAGGGGCAGTGCAACAGCGCTGAGCATCTCACTTGAGAACACCGGGTGAACCTTTGACCTTCCAACACCTACATGTGTACATATATATATGTATATATGTGTGTGTATGTATGTGTATATATAATATATATATATATGTATAATGTATTTCTATATATATATGTATAT
>JAOWBL010000003.1:830448-848885 GCA_028564865.1 Zenarchopterus dispar
TGTGTGTGTGTGTGTGTGTGTGTGTGTGTGTGTGTGTGTGTGTGTGTGTGTGTGTGTGTGCGCGCGCACGTGTGTGTGTGTGTTTGTGCCTCAGCATTCCAGCTGATCTTGGCTACACATCTCCGTCAGGTTTCTCATAAGTGAGATAAGAGATTGTACAAGTTATTGCCTCAGAGATAATATGTTTACATGCAGCTAATCAAATGTGAAATAAATGGGCATCACAGGAAATAATTGCATATTGATGTAAAGGTTCAGGAGACAATGACTCAGTCTTCAACCTGTTGAAAAACAGAATCGAGCATGTTCAAGTAATTCGTGTGGGTGTGGGTGTGTGTAATGTCAGCACTTAAGGACGGGCATCAGACATTTTTCCATTCACATCTCTGAATGCTCTGATCAGCAGGGCCCCAATCATCAGTTTTACTTTCCAGAAGCAACAGTTTGCAGGATCAAGACCAGAACACTGGGTCATCTGACAGCTCACCTGGTTAAGCTGCCCTCATATGCAGAGGTCCGACTCCCAGCCTGTGGGTTTTTGCTGGGCATTTTTCTTCCCACTTTTCCTCCTTTCCTGTCCAATAAAGGCCACGAGAGTCAGAAAAATCTTTAAAAAAAATACAACACCACGGAAACTGGATTATTGGCCAGAGATCATGTTTTAAGGTTGATAGCTAGGTTTTATGTCACGATAAATAAATAAGTGGATTTTGTGGTAACATTAACAAGGTAATCTTTACATAACTAGGTTTGATTTCAATCAATGGCATTGCAACAGCATCAATTTGAACCCCCTCTGTAGAATCTCTGTGCTGCCTGAAGTGCACCTCAACGTGACAGAGATCACAACACTGTGGTTATCCCACTGTACAACATAATTTCCAGAACTCCTTTTTCCCTTTTCATCCCTTCCTCTGTACTCATTCAAAGGGCATAGACACCAGCTCCTCACACCACTTCTCTTTCCTTCGCGATGTAACATTTGCATTAAAAGCATTTGCTGTTCCACATCGATGACCTACAACTTCAACAACACATGGAAGGTAAATGTTCAGCCAATGAGTTTCATGCAGTTTCTCAACAGATCCTTCCCAAACTCAAGACCTCCTAGTGTTTATGCAGTGAAATGTTCATGGGACTTCACAACGCATACGACCTCAATGCAGAACTTTGAAAGGTAGACGACGGCTTTTTCTCTGAAATTATCTGACAAGAACCACAAATCAAGCCTTAATCAACACTCACTTGTCCTACAAATAGTTATAACAGCCATTTTATGGTAATAAATCCTTGGATGTCGATATGGATTGAGGGACTTTCAAGTCTTCTAACCACTGTCCCTAGATCAGGGATGTCGAACTCCGGTCCTTGAGGGCCGGTGTCCTGCATGTTTTAGATGTTTCCCTGCTTCTTCACACCATGACACAAATGACTGTGTCATTGACAGAGTTGTTCAGACCTTGATGACAACCTGTTAACAACCATTAATTAGAATCAGGTGTGCTGACACAGGGAAACATCTAAAACCTGCTGGAGACCGGCCCTCGAGGACCAAAGTTCGACACCCCTGCCCTAGATTAACCCAGAGTCCTGTCACGTGCCAAAATGTTACAAAAAAATCTGAAAGTTGAAGACTTTACAGTGCATTTTATTTGCAGAAACGTGTTGCATGATGATTTAGAGGGATAATAAACATTTTGTGCATAAGTAAGCCATCCAAAAAGAATTATTCAATAACAAAAGGAGTTTTTGCAGCAAGACTCTGGTCCATCTGATTCTGCCCAGTTGTTCATGAGTTCGCTCTGTCCCACCTTATTAGCACTCTTTATATCTCAGGCAGTGTTTGTTCATTAAACCTCCGGACTCCCCACAGCGTTTCTTCACTGGCTAATTCAGTGACTTACTTCCTCTCTGGCCTCCTCATGTTATTTGTCGGATTGTTCTCTGTTCATTAATTCAGTTGCAGGCAATTGTTTGGCTTTAATGAAAATGAACCAGATGTGTTTACGTGTTTGAGTTAAGATTTAACAAAGGGAAAACTTGTGTTACGAGGGAGGTGTCCGAGATTGGTCCTGGGATTGGTTTTTTGAAATAAAAAAGAAAAGAGAAGCCACACCAAACCTGTTTTCATTGTAATTTATTATCATTGTCTTCTTACATTTCTGAATGTAAATTTCACTTATAATATGTAATGTGGCTGAAAAGGAACAAGTATTGGAACAAGATTAAGACCTCAGTCAAAACTTTTAAACAAAACTTCTCAGTGTATAGGTGCATGCATCAGTTTTATCTGCATCTCATGAGGATTATTTTGGGTTTTCTAATATCAATCCAACATAAATTAAAAGTTTAGCCACAGTTAAAGTTGGAATGAAATATGCAAAGATCCTTAGCCATACAGGTGATTGAGACTGCATTTTTTCTTTTGTCTCTGGGACATTATCTGTAACCACAGTGATCAAAAGTAAACAAATCCAGACCCACAGTATTCCAAAAAAAATAAAATAAAAAAAACCAATGAGTGGAAATGGAAAAATGAAAGGGAATAAATCGGGTCTTGAGTAAAGCACTGTGACTGATAAAAGTTTATTAGAAGTCTTCTTGTGAAGTCTTGAGTCCTTTTTTTTTTCTTTTACTCAGTAGGACTCCGTCCACGCTGGCTCCAGAAATTTTTCTTGGCAGGCCGTAAAGTCCCTCTGAGGCAGCATTACCGACCATGTGACAGTAAAACCCTCCACATAAAGCATACTAATGGAATTCTCTTCGGCGAGGTGTCCCATCCCTGCCCATTCAGATCAAGCTTCACTCTGTGCCTCCCCACCCCGAAAGAATGCAATACAACCCCAGCGGTGCTTTTATGCACAAGTGCCATTGCTGGGTGGTTATTTTTCATTTACATTTTCATTTCAGGCAGTCATATCAACAGCAGCTCTCAATGACAGGAATGCGAGATCAAGCTTGAAATTCTCAAACAGCGGTGGAGGTAGTGAGCAGCAGGGAGGAAATGTTCATTGTAATCTTTGGGCGAGTGCGTAAGAGTGAAGTATGAGGTTAAAAAAAAATAATGAGGTGAATTGCTTCAGTTAGTAATAGTAAAATGGACTGACTTGAACTTCATGCAACTAATGGTACATCTCGCCTTAAGAGGAGCATGTTTAATCCCGAGTTAGGCCACAGTCTCCTCTCCTGAAAAGTGTCAAACTGAATATTTGAGATCATGCATCAGGTTTATGGGCCCCTTAACCGTGTCCCATGTGACAGTTTGTATTAGATGTTGAAGGAGTTAGGGAGGTATTTCGGACAACCGGCATCCCCAAGGCAGACGCAGGACACACAGAAGATATTATATCTCCCAGTTGCCAAAGTTGACAGGACTATTTTTTTCACAGCAGCAGAACATACCCTTGTCATAATAAATGTCCAGAAAGCGTTAGATTGTAGCAACGTACTTCATTGTTCCTTGAGCTCACTCAGTGTGATGCAGACCTGTAACCACACAGCTTTTTTTTTTTTTTGCCAAACAATAATTAACCGTTGCTGAGAACAAAGTTGTGAAATTAAAAGTCCTTGGGAATTATTGTCTCAGGTTGGGTTCAAGCTGTTCTCTGGTACAATCCAACTTCCTCATATTTATATATACATTTTTAAACATGTTCAGTCACGTGGAAGAGAGCCTCTTATTCTGAGAAACAAAGTAGGGCTATATTTTTGGAGCCTTGAAAATGTTGTAATTTTACAGTTTTTGAAGATGCCTGGCAGTTTTCATATTCTGCAGAACACAGTTGTGTTATGGTTTTCTTAGGTTGACAGGAGCATGCTTTTCCTTCATGCTTCTTTCTTAAGACTTTGGCACAGTTTCTACCTCTGACACAGAGAAAACAGTAACAGGAGATGTTTTGCAAGGGAAATGACTTTGCAAGTGTTACCAAAATGGAGATTTCTTACTTTTCAAAGTTCTTCAAAGTTGCCTTCAGTGTAAGGAAACACTTTGAGCATTGTAAACACTGAGCCCCGCTGTCTTCGCCACATTTCTCCCACAAAGGAGGTTTACAACTTCCATGGAGCTATTCTTTTGAAATCAATTCAAATAAACAGGGTAACATTTTTCATGTAGTTCAGGTCAGCAGGAACTCATGCATACATGTAGAGCCATCTTATGCAAAACAGTTCGAGTGCAGAGGGGGGTCTGCAAATATGCAGAGGAAAGGTCTGCCTGTAGGGCATAACTTAGAGAAGAGGCTCTCTTAAGCCAATAAAGCAAATTTCTTCAATGACTTTGCACCTTTATGGTTTTGCTTTGTGATAGTTGCTTTATGTGGTTTGGAGGTGTTCAGCATGCACGATGTGGAAATTCAGCTTGTGCAACAAGAAGTGACAGTTAGAAGAAGGGTTGTTGGTTTCAAATGTCACAAGAGCTTGAGATTGTGACATTTTGAACTCAAATAGTACTATATTTAAATTACAGTATGCAAGTGTTATACAAGTATGAATGGAGAAGCAAAAATGTTGCTTTTTGCAGTATATAAACTTTCTTTCTCATCACTGTTGTAATATTGGAAATAAAAGGAATACCTCAAGAGTATCATATTTAATCAAAATGAACAGGAGGTTGTGTCTGCTTAGGATCTTTGTATAATTGATTGGGGTTTTTTTTCTTTTCTTTTTTTTTTTTTTGGAGGTTGGGAGTCATTTCATTAAATCCCAGTAAAGAATTTAATGTGTTATTAAAGTACGCCATTTGGTGGAAGCTTTTATCCTAAACGCCTCGCATTAAACTGAGTGCATACAAACCTGGCTGTCCCCACTGAAATCAATTTCATTGTTCCTTAAAGTGGATACTATAACATGGAGTCAACTTTCACCCAATAAAACGAATGATGGAGTGTGACCTCAACCACAATTATCACTCACTGGAATAATGTGTCCGTGCTAACCAAAGTCTATTACTGAGTGCATCAAATGCATAAGTGCTTGAGTTTAGCAGGATATCGTTTAATATGCTATATTGAAGGTGGAGATGAGGTGAGTGCTGCTACACATAAGTGAAAGCAGAAGTGTCACCCTCAAGGGGAATGACACTTTTGTGTCAGTGTTATCTGGTGACACTCCACAGAGTGCTTAAGTGTTGGCATGCAGCACTTGAGCGAATGATCTGCTTCTGCTGCTTTCTTGGAGCTGATTACCAATTTCCCATCTGTAAATTGCATTAAAGGTCCCATATGCCTTTCCTGAACTTCAAAGCTTTCGAGTAATCTACCCAGTTTTCAGGTGTCACTTTAAGAGGTGCACATTTGTTCAAGCACTAAATACAATTTTAGAGAGAGCAGGTGTACCAGAAGCTTCTACAATTTTTTTTAAATCTCCAAAATGACCTTCTGCTCAGTTCAGAATCTCCATCTGCACTTTGTTCTTCTAAACTCCAAAACTTCAAACCCAGAGCAATCCAACCCATGCATCTCTATCCCTGTGCAAAGTGTTGTCTTTCAGAACCATTCAGTGATTGGCTCTTTCTACCATCGTCCTGGTAGTATCCATAATACAGATCCGATGTTTCAGTGCTGCTTGGGGATTGGCTCCATGTACCTTTGCTGCTGCCTCCCACCCAAGCTGGTTGAACGGTGTCCCGGCCTTCACCACCTGCAACCACTGCTGCCGCCATGCTTCCAGTTAAAAGGGATCCAAACGCCATTATCCCCTGGTTGTTGTCGTCACAGCTCGCCCCGTTGAACTTACTAATACCTGAGCTAACGCTTGTTGTTTATTATCATTTTAAGGTGAAACTCCCAGCCTTGATACTTTTGGTTTTGTTTTTTACCTTTTCATTTTTTTATAATAAAAACAACTCAACAATCCCTGTGTGGGTTCAGCCCCTTTAAGACCACATTCAGTTCTCAAAGAAACCAATCAGCTGTCTGATTGGTTTAGGAAGGTTACCAATAAATGCAGATTGAGAAGGTACAGCAGGTGGTGCTCACCATTTATATCACACACTCTAACAGACCAACCGAGTTCCTGACTCGCAATCAAAGTAAAATGACTCCATTGTGGTGCTTGATCAATAAGAAATGGGACCAAATTTGCATAAAATCTAATTTATGACTGAATTATTCTGAAATGTCAGATGAATCTAAATTGGCAGTACGTGGTTCCCTTTTCTTGTGTTGTAGTATCGTAATATTTGACATGACATTTGCGTTGACCACAGACTTGTCCCATCAACTTCCTTCCTTCGAAAACGCAGCATTGGAACGCACAAATGATTATTTTTACCAAGCGATTGACTGATTGACTTTAAAAGCTTCCCTACTCCTTTAATAAACTTTTCTCTTTTTTCCCCCCCCTTCAAACCCATCACGTCATCTTCAGTTCAATAATGTCTGGCAAAGCCGTAAGGTGGCGCAGCGGCTGTTAGCATGGACGGGCTGCTCTGACCTATATACCAGCGAACATAAGTCTGTGTCGCAGCTCGGGCTCTTCTGAGCTTATAGCAGCTCACGTCGACGCCATGTTAACGGAGAATCGCGTGCACACACGTGAAGAAAGCCGCATTCACCTATGCAGACGGTCAAGCGTCCAGTTGCAGATATTTGCAGTCAGGGACTCGTGTTTAGGTGTTGCGCAGAACAATGCATGTGAGATGGACCTATAGATGAAGAGACTGTACACAAACAGACACCATGAAGAAAGAGGAGGACGTCTCTAAAAGGGTGAACAGGAGCACAAATGCAAATGAAACACACACACACATATCAATGTACACACAGCAACTGTCTCATGCATGTTTTATTGACCCAGCTCGCTCCTTTTCCACACCTCCTCTGTCTCGCCTCATATCTCTCTCTCTCTTTTCCTCCCTCTGCCTCTTTCTGTTTTTCCCCTCTCCATCTTCCTGCCTGTCCTCCTTCCTCGTCCTTTGTCCTCCTCTGACCTGTCCGAGCAGAACTGATCAATTTGACACTCGTGTACCTTCCACTTTTTCACCACCTTCCCACTTACAACTCCCTTCTCTCTTTTCTTTATGTTTCTTTCCCTCTACTCGTTTCTCGTACATTTCCAGTTCCGTAACAGTTCTGATATGTTTTCTTTTATCAGTTCTTTCAGTTTCTCATTTCTCTTCTAAAGTTTTCTTTAATTTATATGTATTCTTTACTTCCTCCCACCTTCTAACTACCATACCTCTGTGCGCCACTTTTGTCACCCTCTTTCTCTAGCTCCTCTTACATCATCGTCCAAATTTTCTCCTTCTGATATTAGCTCCCTTTCTTCTCATCATTATCATTTCTTACCTTTATCTCTCAATTACTTCATTTCACCTATCTGTGTTCTTAGGTCCTGTTTTTCCCTTCCCTCGCCTTTCTTTTCCCTCTCCATGTTTTGTCATTACCCCTCCTTTCACTGATCTTTTTTTTTTCTTTTTTTGCTCTGTTTCTCTGTCCTCTGTTTTGTGCATTTACGCCAGTCATCTGCAACATTTAAAAACCACCTGTGCAATATTGAACCGGAGCAGTTCTGATCCGTCGTGACAGGAACACGGGTCCCAGGGGTTGTCCTGCGGTATCGTGAACTTGGATGTTGGATCATTTGGGCCCCGTGGAGCACATGTTGGGGTGTCTACAGATCAGACTTGTTTTTGCAGATGTTTGTTTAGATCAGTGTCTGAGGATTTTGGACGAGGCTAAACCTTGAGCTCTTTTTCCTTGAGCCATACCCGAGGGGTTTTTGCTGTGTGGCAATAAGCGTTTCTCTTCGGGGTTATACACAGGGTTATGTGCTCTGTCTGTAACGACATTTAAGTGGCTGGCACGTGTCGCACGGATGCCACGATCCTAAGCTTCCCAGCAAAACTTGCATTGTAACAAGCCTCACTTGTCATTTGTTGTAATGTTTTGGTTGATTTCTGCATCTCATTTTTCTCCCCCCTTCATCTATCACCTGCCCTTTCCTGACCTCCTCTACACCTCCTCTGTTCTTCCTCGTCTCTCTTGTCTCATCTTGTTTTTTTTTCTTCCTCCTCTACCACCCCCTCCTGACCTCGCCTCTGCCTCCCTTCCTCCCTACTGACCTCCCTCCCTCCTCTCCCCCCCTTCGCCTAATTAGCACCTGAGCGTACAGGCCTGGTTAATATTCGGTGGCAGGGTTCTGCGACGGCAGAAGGGCACCTCACTGTCTTTCCTGCGCTGCTGTTGCTATAGTAACACCATGGAAATGAAGCACCGTGCTCTCTGTCTCTATCCCTTTTCTGTCTCGCTCCTAATTTTTTTTGCCCACCCCAACAACGCAACCTCCACCTTCTTCCCTCCCTCTCCGCCCTTCCCTCTTTTCTCCCCTTCACTTTTTAATGAGTCACTGCATCCATTAAAATTTAGCATATAAGGATGGCAGGGGGCTACAGAAGGCAAAGCAGTGTTGTCCAACACTGCAAACTGAAAGTTTTAGAAGTAAAAAAAGTGGGGGATTTTCCATGCCCTACCCCCAGGTTAAAAGAAAACATCAGTTTAGAAAAATCCACTGCCATTGTTGGCCATGATTATTTATCTGGCATGGTACTTGAATGTCCAAGGACAATTTTACATGTTTACTTTCTTGTCTGTCAGAGTTCTCAGGTGTGCGTTTTTGTTTGGGGGCTGTCCTTGATTATAGTTTTTTTTTTTTTGTAAGGCTGCTAATTGCATTTCATTCATATATCATTTTTCTGTGATAATAGGTAGTTTGCCAAGGGACAATTGATGTACTGTCTGTGTGTGTATCCTTCCTTTATTTTTGTTCTTTCTTTATGCCATTTTTGGAAATACTCACTTAGCTTGATGGAAAAAGTTGACTTTTTTGGGGGTGCGGGGGTTAACTCCTGATTACTCCTAATGAGACAAAGTGGTGTTTCTGGGGTGATCCTGGTTAGTGTAAAGGCTAAAGTATAAATGGCGGTTAGGTTCAGGTTGAATACATTCAGTTGGAGCTTGGAAACCAAATATTTCATTTCCGATCATCATTTTTTTAATAGGTAATGGTATTAAAACTTTGATCAAACAACAAGAACACAAGTGCCCAAGACTTTTTCACAATACTGTCTGTAATGTGGGAATAATGAAAAAAAAAACTCTTTTAAAAAGAATGTTTCAAATATGCATCGTTATACATAAAGGGAGTGGATTTGAGCTGTTTTAAAATAACCATCTAATATTTTTTTTCAAGAAATTAGATCATTCTTAAATATATAAAACAATGATAATTTGGGGGAAAATACCAGTAAAAATATAAACCAACCTGATTTTTTCAATATTTTGAAACAAAAGATTCCTAGTAAATAAAAAAGTAGTCTTAACTCCATTATGATTTTCTTTTTTTAAATAATCATAAGAGTTTGTGAGCAAGGGATGGAGAGGCCTTAGACATGTAAAGTCAAAACTGAGGGCAAAACCTTTTGCAAATGATGGCATATTTCTGACAGAGGGACAAATGGACTAGATGTCACTCATTTTCTGCTCTGCAGGCTCAAACTTGGAAGACACAAATTTGACAAACTCTGTGGAGGTTGTCTACACAAAGCTGAAAAAGGCGCTCCAACATTCTTATCAAGGCTCAGCACCAATAAAAGACTGTTTTCTCTCTCATCAATACAGCAAAGTGTCTCAAAAGATCCAGGTATTAAGTGCGGTTGCACTCTGTTGCTTTTCAGTGATTCCAAGTTAGCTAATGCTTAAAACAGTTTTTCACCTTGTTATTTAGGTCCTTGTGTGGAGTGCTATAATGCACCCCGGCAACTTCTAGAGGGTCCTTGGATTTTAAAAAAAAAAAAATATGCCCTTCTTCATTTTGGTGTTATTCTCTGCAAGGTGAAAGATGTTTTTACATCTTGCTGAAACAATTGCTTCATAACGTGATTTGGTTAGCAGAGTCTAAAATGTGGTTTCAGCATAAAAAGCTGCAAGGTGTATCTTCTCGTTATGGTTGGTGGCCACCTAAAGAGTTGTGCAATTTTCAGTGTCACTCAGATGTGGCTGGACTCCCTCCTGTCGTGGTGGAACAGAGTGTTGTTTTCTAACCATATGTAATTTAATCAAGCCGATAATTCCTACACACAGCAGTTACTGCTGAACTTTCAAGAGTCAGCTAAAATAACCTAAAGTTAAATGAGTCATGACATCCTTTTGATAGGTTTTGCAGAAATTTTATGTAGAACAAGTGAGATTTGGATCCCTATACGCTTAAGGGAAGCTGCTGGAAATAACCTGGCGCTCTCAGAAGAGCTGGGTCATACTACCAGCTGTGTTAATGATGCATTAGCACCACGAGGTGCCCACACAAAGGCATCCTTTGATCCATCATTTAACATCCACACAGACTTAAATTGAACCACGGACACACACACACACACACACACACACACACATGATGCTGGCACTTTGTGTGCTTTATGATGACTGTGTGCCTGTGAGGCGGGTCACGGGGACTCAAAAAGCAGGGCGCTTAAATTCTGAGTAACACCACTTTCAAGGAAACCAGCTTCATAATTTTAAGTTCTTCCTTCGGTCCCCGGTGGCTCTTCTTGTTGATTCATGCACATGCTACCGTCCTGCCTTGTAGTCGCACCGCCTGCGAGTACTGCAAAATCACTGGGGAGGATCCAGTCTCCTGCTCGAGGGAATACTATTGACAATCTGCCAAAGGATCAATCCTTGGCATTTATGTGAGCAGATGAAGCTCAGATACAAATGTCACTTTCACTCTGATGGGCATATACAGCTGATTTTAATGGGTTTGCTGTCTTCAAACACTATAGATAAGATGTAAACAAGCCTTTAAAGCAACTGCATATCTCTTCATTTGGCAAAAACAAGAGTAGTGTAGATCTCAGATCCCTGTTCTCGTGGGAGTCTTTTTAACTGAAGAAAGTATTTCTGTGCAATTTGTGTGAGGAAACATCTAGATTTTCCTGCAATAAACAAACAGCTGTTTACTCAGAGTTTCAGGGTATAGCTGTTTGCTGTTCAGTGAACCACAAAACTTTTGTGCCATCTGCAGTTGTGCAAACTACGTACCAGTCTGTGGTGGTGAAGAGAGAGTTGAGCTAAAAGGGAAGTCTCTGTTTACCGGTCAGTCTTTTCCTTGAACTCACCAATGGTCACAAATTGTGAATGCTGACCCAAAGAATGAGAATACAAGCAATTGAAATGAGTTTAATCCATGGAGTTGCTGGACTCACCTTTTAGATAAAAGTCATATCTGAGATCGGAGTGTACCTCCCCCTACTCAACATCAAAAGGAGCCACCTCAGGTGGTCCAGGGAGGCACCTGGTTAGGATGCCTCCCTGGAGATGTGTTTCAGGCATGTCCAATCAGGAGAGGACACAGATGCAGACCCAGGACATACTGCTGCCCCCACTATCTGAACCTGGGTCCGTGGGGGTTGATGGATGCGATGGACCTGTAAGAAAGCAATACTAATTATTCAAGAGGGAACAAAGGAAAAATTTGGAAAGCAACTCACATTCATGCGCTACAGTTACTTCATAATGAATTTTAACCATCGGCGTGAAAAGCATTATAAAAGTAAATCCAATGCCAGCAGATTTGATTTGTGTTTTTTGAGGAAAAGAGGAGCCGAGCCCAGATGGAGGGGTCTGGAGAATTGTGTGCCTCTCCTTTGATGCGTGGCTCAGCCTCATGGCGCCTCATTTGTATGAATGATCTTGACAGATTTCACATTTTACAAGTGGTGGCTTTGGTATAAACCAAAACTATCAACGTAAAAACATTTTCAGGTGAGAACAGAGTTGGACGAGTATATTTGGAAGAGTGAATTACAAAGATCGGGGCTGTCTAGGTTAAGAACTCCTGTTGACCTCAAGAAATAAAGTCTGCGGGATCTTTTGATGAACATCCTTGGTGTTAAACTGTTGACTGCCTCTCTGCCTGCAAGCCCTCTTCTCTTCCAGTTTGTCCTTGTTCCAAGAAAATGTCTTTAACCCCTCCTATTAGCACACTTGGCTCCCTAAAATCTGCCTTTGATCCACATAATTTTTCATCTAGTTCGCCGAGATATCTCCTCATTACCTTCCTTTTGTTGTTTTTATGGCTTCCTTGACACCCTTGCCCGACCCTTGTTTTGTTTCTACTCTGCAGTCACATAGCCCAGTGGATATAATTTGCGGTTGGACCGACAGATTCCTTTCCCCTTGACGGAAGAGAGAGTGAAATCTTTTTGTGTGTGAAACCTGCAGTGAACCTTGTTTAACCCTGCTGATCCACTTGGGTTACTTTGGTTTCACTTCCAGTGAAGAATCTTGCTTATACATCCTGGTTACGTTCCAGTTGTATTAAGAAAATAGTCCTCTTTTTTTTTTTGTTTTTTTTTTTCTTTTAAGGGAGCTCGACCTTCATCTGTATAGCATTGATACTCATCTCTAATATCTGCCAACTAAAGAATCCAAATTGGACTTTTGATCACCTCCCTCCCAAAAGGAGAATTTACTGCTTCATGCAAAATTGCAAATCATTGTTTACACTGCTGCGGTTTCATTATTTCCTCTTATTAGAGTACTACAGTGCTCCAAACAATCCCCTGCACACAAATACTGTACAAGTAATTACAAGGATGCATGGAGGCGAGCTGAGCCCAACAAAATGGGATGCAGCCAAGCGGCATATGACTCCCCCCTCCTCGTCAGAAGTTGGCCCGGAGTCCTCAAGGCCGATCCAGTGATGCAGCAAAACATGACACTGTTGTATGTGTGGTTTTTTTCTCCCTCTCTCTCTCTCTCTCGTTCTTTCTAAAGCTGGCAGCCACAGCACTTTTCCTCAGGAAGCAAGACTGCCGTCGCTGTTTGAAATAAATGCTTCGGCCTGCAGCTCTGTCTGCTCCTGCAGTTCTTACTTCCTACTACCCAAACTATTATCTCTCCATTCACAGTTCTGTTCTCCGTTTCTCTTTCTCTTCTTTCAGTGTTTTTCAATATTTGCACATGTCTAATTTCTACTACCTCCTACACTTATGTCTTTTCTGGTCAACTTTTTAACGATTTATCCACAGTACTTTTTTTTTTCCCTTTGGTTCCTACATACTCGTCTCTCTCCGCGTCTTCTTATGCATGCACTCTCTAGTCGCTTTCCTTCAACTCCTCCTACACTCTATTTGTTTTCCCTTATTTTATTTCTTTCCCCATCTGCCTCGCTGTCTTCTCCCACTTTACTTCTGTCTGCATCTGGATCTGTGTTTTAAAGCTACGATCACCAATAATTGTGATTTATGTTGTCAACTCAGAGGGATCTGAAAGTCCAGATTTGAGTGTGTTCAGTGACTGAATTTTCTCAACATGTCAATTACCAACTCATATTCTGTACAGATATGAGGTGTTGGTTTATTAGCTAGATCTAATCAAGTGTCAGGTGAATATATAAGATCTAAGAACATCATGAGTCTGTGAAAAGTCCATGTCATATAACTCTTACCTAAAAGCAATGCTACAACATGATTATTTCCTTCTAAAGACATGAAAAATAATGTTTATTTTTTTGTTTTTTAAATTCATATTTTTAAGCAAGTTATTGATGTATCCAGTCCTGCGGTCATCACATTAACCTTTTAAAAATATTAATTATGACAAGTTCAAACTGCACCATTCCCCTGAAGTGTATTTATTTTTGACAGTCTAAGTTTAATAATAATAGTTCAACACATCCTTCATGTTGAACAGCTGTCATACATTTTCAATTTTATACATGTCCACCCGAGTAGATAGAAACTGAACAAAAAAAAAAAAGAAAAGACTTAGAAAACAAAACTGTAAATGGCAGTTTTGTTTCCAAGGCACTGAATGGGATGATTCTCTAAAACACCACTGAAGGAGCGAATGTGCAACTGAACGAAACCATAGACTCTTGTATAATCCAGTTCAATTCACTGAATTTGTATAGCACCAGTTTACAACGAAAGTATTCCCAAAGCTCTTTATACACAAATCAAATAAGTCTGGTGCAGTCCAGTTGAATATGTACCAATTCAGTCCAGCTATCTTCAAATTTAAGTGGTGACCAATAGGAATGTTTTTTTGTTTTGTTTTGTTTTTTTTATTTCAGTACTATGTGTGATAACTTTATTTTGAAAATACAACTTCCTTTCTTCGTTATATGTCCTTTTTGAAGGCTGTGTGTCATCCGTTGGTGAAAAACGCCACAAAGACACAGTACAGCATAAACCTTTTCAAACAGTTTGTTTCAAAGTTGCTTCCCTTCAGAAGAAAGGGTGGAGTGTGTTTGACTCCACCCAGTCTTCTTTTACACCCGCACCACCCAGGTTCTGAGGTGGGTGAGCTGGATAATTCGTCTGATCTGGGTCTGTGATGTCACAGTCTCGCACAAATTTGAGCAGTTTGCTGAAAAACGCCTTTCCAGACTGACGAGATGACATGATATCGGAGTTTTTCATTTGTCAGCCCCTTCATGCAATTTTTTTTTTTTTTTCTGTATATTCCCTTTAGGTATTGTTGATAAACAAATACACTGCAATATTGTAAGAAATGTAAGATAGGAGAAGTCTTGATTTTAGAGTAAACAGCAGCAAAATTCAAACTTTTACAGTTTTTGATTCTTAGTGAAACAGACATAGAGTTACTAAATGTCTTATTGTATAATTAGGACAGAGACCTAGCTGAAGAACTTCAGATGCATTCAGATTCATAGTTAGGTTGTGTTGATGGGATTATGTTTTGTAGCAGAATGTGAGTTGATCAGTGCAGGAAACACAAGTATCACTGCTCATCATGGTTTCTGTTTTCTCTACTTGTGTTTATTCTTTGGACCATAACTAATTATCCCTACATATGTCTGGGTTGGACGTGCCCATCGCTGGGTCCTTTCCAATAAGGGTTGTGGTGACAACTTTTTCCAAAAGTAAAAACAGTGCTAGGAAGTAGTTTGTTTTTGTTTGTTTGTTTGTTTGTTACTCAGTTAATCAGCTAATCAATTACCTGTAGGCAGGGCCGCTTTTATTTTTATGCTTCTTTTATGAGGCCATCCCATTAGTTAAAGCAGGAAGTAAGCAGCAATGTAAATGCATGAGATTTATAATAACATCGGATTAGTTCAGTGTCGTTGCACATCGCAGCAATTCAAAGCAGGCGCTGCATTCTCGGTGGCTGCACCAATATGTCTCCGGCGCAGGCGCTGTGAGAGCATGAAATATGTCCAACATTAAAAGACACGTGGGACAAATAATTAATATCGAGCCAGCTTTTAAGTGTGCAGATACCTTTTTTTTTTTTTGGCAAATGCTTCACGCCCACCAAGCTCCGCCCCCCCACTGATCATGGCACCTTTTCAGAAACTCTTCATCGCCGATAGAAGTTGCACCAAAACCTAATTTTATTGTCAGTTAAACTTTTCCCCAGTCTTTCTTGTCTGTTATTGTCTCCCTGCCTTTGATTTGTCCTCTCATGCTTTCTTCAACTTTCTGCTCATCTTCCACATGCCTTGAGTGCTTTCTGCTGTCCTTTTCTCTCTCTCTCTCTCTCTGTCTTTATGTCTATCTGCTTCTCTTTTTCTGCTTGTCTCCTCCACCCTTCTTCTGTGTTCTCTCTTTGTGTCTGTGAGGGTATGGCCCAGTTAAATGTATTCTGCTTTGTGACTCTTCTCTTTTATTAACTTGGAGGTTTTAAACTCTCTCATCTTTATAGTTTCCCCTTTTCCTTCTCTTACTCTCTTTTCTCTCTCTGCTCTTGTGGTTTTTTTAACGTTCCTTTATTTGTCAGTTTATATCTGCCCCTTTTACTCCCATCTTTACCATATTTGTGCATACCTGTCACCCCCTTCACCCTTTCTTTCTCACCCTACCTGTTTTTACCTCACGGTCCCTCTTCCATTGTGTGGATGATGGCTGTCAGGAGATCTCATCACCGAGTCTCTCTTATTACATGATTACAGGATAATTATCCTGTGAAGATGTCTTTGCCCGAATCTATGAAATACTCCTAATGTGTTTTTAATGGGGTTTGGAGTTTGGAGACTTTTTTTGTCTTTTGTAGTTTCCATGGAGTCTTTAAATATATTGCTTTTTCATGTGAATGGCCTGGAACAGTGTGTCCTCATTAAGTGGCGCTTTTTGTCTTTGTAATTTTTTTTTTTTTTTAATGTTATCCCTCTCTCTTAGTTATCAATCGGAACCCTTTCATTTTTAAGTCTTCTGGGTTTGTCAAAAAGCACTGTCATTTTCACCATCTGATTAAACTCGACTTGAAGAGCAGACAAAAATAAGGTTTGGACTTTAAAAGACTGGGAGGGAAGGGGAAGGAATTAATTGCATCGCGTCTGGGCAGTGTCGTTTTCCAAAGCGAAAACTTTCAGAAATGTACATTTCTCTGACTTTTCTTCTCATTTATGCTGCCCAGGTTCAAAGAAACAGTTGGCATTTCCCAATTTGACAAATAGCTTGTCTGGTAGAGTCTGGTAAATTCACACTGGTCCAGAAATATATATCTATAGGCAATTTCTTTTTCACAGCGTTCTAATAAACGAAGGCTTTAGAAATTACAACACTTAAATATGCATAGCCTTCCATGTTAGGAGTTCAAATATGAACTCACCAAAGTTTACCCAGGTCAGCCAAGAAATTAAATCCTTCCAGCACATCCTGGGTCTGCCTCAGCATCCTTTCACAAACCCCCAGGGAGGTGACGAGGAAACATCCTCACCAAATGCCTGAACCACCTCATCTGGAATCCTCTCTATGTGGAAGAGCACCGACACTACTCCGAATCCCTGACGGATGACTTATCTTTGAGAGTCTGCAGAGGAAACCATCTTCAGATGGTCATTTATACGTGAGAGTAAAACAAAGAAGGAAGGAGTATAGAAGGAGTATTGCCTTTTGGCTTAAGTCTTCACCACGACAGACCCTAACGGAGACTGCACCATTCTAGATGCCGCACCGATCCGTCTCTCAATCTCCCGTCCTTCGATACTAAAATCCAAATTCACATCACCATAAATAAAATATTCACATCTAAAACTTTTTTTCAGAATAACTTAAAGGCAATGGCTGACTGAAAGTTTTTGTTTAACACGAAGGCCAAATTCCAGACTTGCTGAATCTGAGAAAAGTGCATTTAAAAAAAAAAAAGTGTCTTTCAAGGGCAGTGTAATGGCATGAGCATGCATGGCATCCAGGTCTTCTCCTTACGTCACTCTGGTACAAGTCGATATTAGTTTCACAAAAATATCCCAGGATTTCTTTTTCTTTTCTACTATATTATTTGTGTAAGTCTAGTGTCTTCTTTCTATTCTGAAGGTTATGAGTAGTTTGGACTCTGTGGTGAGGTTTCTGCGGTTGCTGTTGGAAAATTTCCTCCTTGTGTTAGTCTTGGATAAATGGTAGAGTTTCTTCTGTGTTTTTTTTTTTCACGTAAAGAAAGCCTCCCTTTTATAGAGGCCCGCCCAGTGTGTCTTAATCTTAAGAAGATAATTAAGGAAGCATTGAATTTCCGTTTCCTAAGCATTAAAAGAATTTGACCAGACCTTATAACAGCTGCCACTTTGATTCTTCCGGATCATTTCACTCTTTGAGAAACTTCCTGAGCAACAAAGGCTGTTTGACCGGAAAACCCTCTCTTCCTAACACCTTTAGCAAAATATGCCTGACTTATACTTGGTACTTTAAATTTGTCTCTACCCTTTAAATCAGCAGCACGTAATGCAAACAACAGAGTTTCTAACTGTAATAAAGCTTAAACATCATTCTTCACTTCTAAGTTTTGGATAAAAGTATCTGCAAAAGGACTTGAGAAAAATGGTCCACTTGGAATCAACTCCAGACCTCTTCTCTTTCTGAATGAAAACGAATTAATAACAGATTATGAGAGAAAAGAAAAGCTGACACCTGCCCATGTAACAGCTTTCGAGTCAAATAGCCAGTTACATTTGAACCATTAGAAAAAAAGACTTAAACATACTAAAAAGCTTTCATTCCTAAATCCTCACTCTAATTTGGATTTGAATCCCCCTAAATTAAAGCTGCACTTGAAGTCCATATTCATTACATAACTAACATTTATCTGTTTTTAGTAATCAGCTTAAACCAAAAAGAAATTATGTCACTGTTAAAATATATTCAGGTCAGACTGTAGACCTACAGGTCGAGTATACACACTCATCCAGCGTCCTACATCTGACTAATAAAAGGTTTTTTGAACAAATACGTTTATAAGACACTTTAATGCACTATACACACATGAAAAAAAAAACAATGGAAAAAAAGTCATGCAAATAGAAATTAAGCTGAAAGTGCTCTGATATCTACAAAAAGTCATTTTTTCTTGTTTGTGTCCACATCTATCGTTGTTTATTGGTAATGTTTTAAAAGAGTGAATTATTCAGGTTCTATTTAAATTTTTTATATGTGTGCATATATATATATATATATATATATATATATATGTATGTATATATAT